>JBCEWC010010297.1:0-17789 GCA_038996855.1 Solanum aculeatissimum | reverse complement strand
CATTAAATTAATAAAAGTTCTTAAGATATATTTATAATGCTAATTTTTCTATATAGAGAGAACTTAATAACTTTAGATTATTTTATTAAATTTAATATTAAGATATATAAACGTAATAAGATTACTTATGACCGCGCGAAGCGCAGACTAATTACCTAGTTATAATATATGTTTGTACAGTAGTAAATCATCTCATTCTTTTTTTGCATAAATCTAATGTGAAAAGATCCATTCAGAGGTCCATAATTAAAGTATTTGTTCATTGATCGTTAATTTTTAACTCAAAATAGTTATAAAATTTACATAAACATTACCGACATTCAAAATAATGAAGTTATAACTAAAGGATATAAATTTAAAACTAAAGGTCATAACTAAAGCAAGTCCCATAATTTCTAAAAAACAATTATACACTAATTTATTTGAAGCTGAACAAAAGAAACAATTATATTTTTTAAATGCTTTTATTTGAGCAAACAGATTGATGAAGACTTGAATGAAAATGTTTATACAACCAAGAAAGACAAAGTAAATATGAAGTTAAGTCATTACATAAAATAAAGACAAAAAAGAGAGTGAGAAAAACATCATTAAGGACATCTCTTTCAACATTTTATAAATATGCATAGAGGGCTTCTTATCGAGCAAAGATCCCTTTGTAGGTTATGTAGTTCATTTAGACAATATATTCATGTAAAGATATTTAAGACAGCTCAAAGTAGGGAAAGCCTTCTTGGTACTTCAAGTGCTTTTATCAATTAAATTTTACGATGAAAATGTCAAAAATTAGAAAGACTTCAAACACAAAAGATGGTACATACACTTTTGTAATGATCCTGAAGGTTATTTTTGGCATTTCTAGTAAAATTACTATTTTAACCCTCCCTAAAGCTGCCCCGAGTCATGTTAGATTGATTTGAAAGGTTGATTTTTTAAAATCTTGTAAAAAGCTGAGTTGTTACTAAAAATTAAGTTTTTGAAATTTTCAGTCATCTAGAGATTCGAGTCTCAGAACGGAATTATATCAATTCCATCAATTCCGGAATGTGAAAATTGATGTAGGAGAGTTTTTAAAATCAGAATTGGAATTGTTATGTGAATTTTAGGTCTGAAGTTGAAATTTGATTTAGGTTTACTTTTTAGTCAACATTTTAAGTTTGGGTGCTCGAATTAGATTTTTTATGGTTTCATTGGTTCCGAGAGGTGATTTTAGCTAGAATGAGTTTCACTATAATTTTTGGGTAATTCAATAGCGTTTTGGTATTTCAAGTGTCTTAAGTTAGTTTTGTTACGACATATTAGATTCCATGTCAAGAAGACCTTGGATTCTATTTCTGATGATTTCATTAAGTCCAAAATGTTAAATTTAATAATTACAAAAAATTAAATGAAGTGGATTAAATAATTTTTAAATTTTGCTTTAAAATAAATTATATTATATGTTTGTACAGTAGTTAATCATCTCATTTTTTTCTTTTTTTTTGCATAAATCTAATGTGAAAAAGTCCATTGAGAGGTTCATAATCAAAGTATCTTTCTTCATTGATCGTTAATTTTTAATTCAAACGGTTATAAAATTTATATAAACATTACCAACATTCAACATAATATGTTATAACTAAAGGATATAAATTTAAAATTAAAGGCCATAATTAAAGCAAGTCCCATAATTTCAAAAAAAAAAAAAAAGTACACTAATTTAGTTGAAGCTAAACAAAAGAAACAATTGTTTTTATTTTTATTTTAAAAAAAATACTTCTACTGAAGCAAACAGATCGACGAAGACTTGAATGAGGATATTGATTCTATGAAAATGTTTATACAACCAAGATAGATAAAGTAAAATATGAAATTATGTCATTACATACAGTAAAGACAAAAGAGTGAGAAAAACATCATTAAGGGCCTCTATTTCTACATTTTACAAATATGTACAGAGGGCTTCTTGTCAAGCAAAGATCCCTTTGTAGGTTCTGTAGTTCATTTAGACAAAACATATTCATGTAAAGATTTTTAAGACTGCTCAGAGTAGGGAAAGCCTTCTTGGTACGTCAATTGCTTTTATTAATTAAATTCTAGGATGAAAATGCCAAAAAATAAAAAGACTTCAAACACAAAAGATGGTACATACACTTTAGAAAATTGTAATGATCCTGAAGGGCATTTTTAGTAAAATTACCATTTTAACCCTCCCTATAGCTCCCCCCGGGTCATCTGATTGATTTTGTTTTTTGAAAATCATGTAAAAAGCTGAGTTTTGCTTAAAAATATTGAGTTTTGAAGGCTTCAGTTGCCTAATTTTGAAATTTTGAGTCATCTAGAAATTCAAGCCTCAAAATGAAATTACGTCAATTCCATCAGTTCTGAAATGTAAAAATTGATCTAGGAGAGTTGTTAGAATCAAATTTGGAGTTGTTATGTAGATTTTAGGACAAAAATTGGAATTTGAGTTGAAATTTGAGTTGGATTTAACTTTGATCAACATTTTGAGATTGAGTACTCGAATTGGATTTCTGATGGCTTCATTGGTTCTGAGAGATGATTTTAGTGCTAGAATGAGCTTCGGGTTATAATTTTTAGGTAATCCGGTAGTGTTTTGGTATTTCAAGTGCCTTAGTTTGGTTACAACTTCTTAAATTTCAGATCAAGGAGACCTCAGATTCTATTTTCGATGATGTCAATGAGTTCAAAATGTCAAATTTAGTAGGGTTACATATGTGGTTTGTGTGCACAGGGTTCCAAACGAATTCTGAGGGCCTATTCCGAGATTGTACAGTACCTACCCCGGCTCATGAGGCCCGACCCCAATATATATATAATCAATGTCACATGCCATGACTTGTGTGGATCATCCCCTATTTCTCATTTTTGTTTCATATCATGGCTCGTGTGGCCCATCCCCTATTTCTCATTTGGGTTTCATGCCACAGCTCGTGTGGTCCATCCCCTATTTCTCATTTGTGTTTCATCAGTGGTACTCAGTCACAATGCACATCAAGAACATATATAGGTGATGCAATAATAATGAGCGCAAATAAGAGTCCACCTCAAAATAAGTACATCATCTCAAGTTAAATATTACAATCAATAAGGTATAAAGATTAATCCGTTCCAAGCTTATAGCCAAATCTTTAACCCATAAGTGGTATTCAACAATTATCAATTCTCAAGTAATGAGCATCAATTTTTAATATCATAGTAATCTCAATCTCATTATAAAATAGTCGAAACCATTTTCCATTGGCCTTTCATCACAAATGGAGCATCAATCAATTCATATCATCATAGTATAACAATCAACTTCACATATATAGAAATAAGCAAGACGTCCACATTGTATCATTCATTCATAGATCATCAATCATTTCATTGTCTTTCAACATTTGAATCATCATTAACACGTTACGTAGCAATCACAATATTTTATAGTTCAACTCTTTCAATTACCCTTAGTCATCATAGCTTAAGACAATCCATCATTTGGTTTCTTATTTCACAAGCAATTAAATTCCACAATTTTCAACAACATCTCAACATAAACATTTTGCTCAATATTTCACATAAATAGATTCAATAGACAACCTCAAGTAATATAATTCAAAGTTTCACAATCAGAACATCATGAACAACTTCACATTATCAACAATAGCATCACAAGCTCATTTCACAAGGTTATCTCACAAGTCTAAGTCAGCAACAATGGATATTATCTCATACTTCAAGTCATACATGTTATCATGTCCACCTTTCCATTACCCAAATCATATCCACTAGAATAGCTCACTAACCTCCAAGCCCAATCTAAATCTCATGATCAAAGCCTATAATAATAATATTTCTCATTATTTCACTTTCAAGTCATAGATGAAATTTACGATTTATCAAGTTCTCACACTTTTAGCAAGTATAACTCAATAGGCAATAAGTAATCAATCCAATCTACAAAACAAGGAATTATCATGTTCAAGTAAAGTTAACAAGATTTAGGATTTCACTTACCTCTACTAGTAGCCAAATCAAGTAATAATCGAAGCTTTTTCCCTCAAACTTGCACCCAAAATGTCACAATCTAATAAAATATGGATTCACAATCTCAATACAAAGCTAATGACACTAAAATCAAGAAATTCAAGTGAAAGGGGTAAAATGGTAAAAACTTTCATGCTAGAAAAAGTAATCAGAATTTGAAAATTAATACATGAAAATGTTCTCCACCTAATAAGAATTTCAACGGTGAAAACCAATTCAAAAACAGAGTTGAAATTAAATGGACTAAAAATCTCAAATTTTAAATCAAAATTTCATATCCAGAAAAATCCCAAATTCTCCCATTGAAAGTCTCAAATTTCAAGTAAAAATCATAAATTAATTAATGAGAATTAAAGAAATGGAGTAGAAATTAATTACCCAATAGTCTTGATTTGAAAAACCTTGAAGATATCGCCTAAAACCGAGCTTAGAATGTCAAAATGGTGTAAAATGGCATGTCCCATCATTATAACTAATTTACTGTTTAGGGAATTTTTGTGTTCCATGAACGCAAAAGCTAAGGCCGGCCAATACTTCGCGAACGCGAACCCTACATTGCCTTGTACGCCGTGAACGCAGACCCTCTCTTGCGAACGTAGAGGTCTAAAGAATTTGACCTCCATGACTAAAGAGATAAGGGCGCAAACGTGGAGAACAAAATTCTCTTGCACCAGAACCAGTTAAAAATACAACACAAAATTCAAAATTGGACCTGGGAATTCGTTCGGAACCCTGTGAACACAAATAAAATATGAAACCTTGCCAGAAATGACGTTTCGGACTCAATGGAACCGTCAAAATTTTAATTCAAGACCTCCTTGGCCCGAAACTTGATAAAGTTTATTTAAATTAGTTTAGGATTCAAATACGAGACCATTCTGGCATTAGTTTCACCATCCGGAACTATTGGAACTGTCAAAATTTTGGTTCGAGCTTTCAAACTCTGAATGTTGACCAAAGTCGAACTAATGATCTGAAAACAACTGAAAATGTAACTTTGGGCCTAAAATCTCTATTTTAACTCCAAATTCAGTTCTGTAATTTCTCCTAAACCAGTTTCGACATTCTGAAGCTGATGAAATCGACATAATTGCATTCCGATACTCAAAACTCAAAATGACCCCAAAACTCAAAATTTTCAAACTTAAGCCTTTAAAAACTATTTCTTTAGCTAAACATCAACTTTTTACAAGGTTTTCAAAATCTGACTTTTAGTCTCAACAAAAAAAATAACGCAAGATAACTTTTGGGAAGATTAAAATGGTAATTTCATCAAAAATGCCAAAAAATGACCTTCAGGGTCATTACATTTGAACGACATCCAATACAAAGAATTGATCATAAAATTAACCAGTTCCATAATTTGTCTTACCAAAATACATATTCATACCACGATCAGTAAAGAAAAATTAAATCCCATTCAAATCAATTTTCGAACAGAGACTAGATTAGGACGAATTGATAGGGCAAATAAAACATCATATAGGAGCAGAGTTTGACTGCTTCACATTTCAAGTTTGCAAGTACCAATCCCTTTGACTTCCTCTTTGGAGTTATTTCCTACATAAGCCCATTTAGATCCTCATGAGATTCGACGATAATCTGCAAAAGAGTCTTTTCACCGCTATATATTCAGTGTCTCTCGAATCTACAATCCATACAGGAAATGATTCAATTAAAAAACCAAAACAAGAAACATTTACATCACTATGTAAATTGTTCATAAGGCCATGCACCTTTTTAAGTTCAGGACAATCACGAGCAAAGTGTCCCTTGTTTTTACGGTTATAGCACTTAAGTTTGCCATTTTCTTATTTTTCTTTGGAGCAAAAGTATTTTTCTTTCCTTTGATTAATTTTAGGCTTATTTAAAACTTCACATGTTGGAGGTATAACTATTTTCGAGAAGTGTCATAGACATATTTAGAGTTTTAAGAGTTTCTTGTTCTTCTAGGACATACTTGGTTTTATAGTTATCACCATTATGCTTTTCACCTTTTTTAAACTCAAGAATATGTTCCTTGCAGCAGTTGACATACTGATCAATGTAAAGTAATGTGAGACAACTATTTAGTCTAAATTCATATACGTAATAATTTTTAAAATAATTAATTATGTCAGTATTCATTTCACATTGGGTTCATAATCAAAAGTTCACTAAGTTCCCAACCATCATTTGAATTCTAATATATTATAAATCTAACATAATTAATTATCTAAGAAACACTTACCTTGAATCACACAAATATAGAAACACTTAACAATAGTAATTAAACTATAAATTGATATAAGTCATGTCACATATAAACAATCATTATACATACTAAATACACGTTATCACTGTAATATTTCTTTGTGAACATGAATAGATAAAATAAAATCTATATGCAAGGTCCATAGACAATTTATATCTTATAGGCTAGGCAACCAATGAGAATGACACATAGTCTTCGATTCTTAACTCGCAACTCTATAAATTTATCCATAAAATGTTGGACAAACGACTTTTATGATCTCAATTTTTTAAGTTATAACTTAATGTTAAGTAATTTCTTAAAAAATCATCGGGCAATGCAGATCGTAAAGACATATATTTCTTCTCGATTGTTAATAAACTCCAGCCTACACAATTTCTTGAATTAACTCGTTAATTCTCGTTATGTGTTTCACAAATCTTGTAAAATCATTATCTTGAACATTGGATTATGGTGAAAGATTAACCGAATTGTCAATCAAAGTTTTCACCCTATCCTTTTATTGCTTTGTGGAAACTCATCTAAATGTTCTTATCAATATCATAATTTTCTATAACACATACAAAAATGATTAAGACTAACCATATGTGAAATAATTATATAAAAATTTGTATGAGATTCAACAAGAAGATCAATTATGATCTGCTCTCAAAATTAATGAGATTGGATGCTTTTAATTCTAAGAAAATCACATTTACTAGTATTTATTTATATAAACCTTTTATGCACATGTGATAAAAATAATAACTGAATGAGAAGTTTTTCTTTCTATTAGAAAAGGTATCTTTTCATCCACCACAACCTTTCGCAAATGCTGTATTCTAGCAGATGAGAAATAGAAAAGGAAGTCCATATTGCTAAAATTTGCTCTCGACTCAAGCAGATCAGAATTCTAATCTCACACCCCATATTAATTAGCTTCTTATATTAAATTTACTTAATATGGACTAGAGGGAGTAAAAAGAATCAACATTAGATAGTATTAGTTGTGCAATGGATGAATGATTATATTTTTGCATAAACCTTTCCTTGATGACAAGATTAATTCTTTTAGTTTTTTGAGGACTTTTATCAGCTGAAGTAGTTGGAAAGAGCTTATGTAAGATTTATGATGGATTAGTTGAACTACTTGTCGTATCACTACGGTATTCTGCAAATGATTTTAGTGTTCTGTTTACTTTTATGGATTATGTGTATGATATATTGACATTGAATAAGCATTTCATTTCCATCTGTTATTGATTTTGTTATGTACGTGACTTATTTCCTCTTTATATCATGTTGTGAATAGTTTTGATCGAGTTCTTTCAGCCTCGACGATAAACTAATAAAACCAAATCCATATATAAGAGATCCTTTAAATAAACGTCAGAAATCATAGCAAATTACTATACTAATACTAAGTTCCTAACTTCCTTTATTGTTTTTGAATTTGTGTAAATCTTAATTTCATTATTCGATGTTAAATGTCTTTGATTCATTTCACATAGGTTCATAACTACAGTATTTGGTTTGCTGCAATTTATTTGACAATTGGTTAAGATGGATTAATCCACTTTATATTTCATGTGATGAATTTTAACACTATGTTAACGCTAGTGTATTAGTTTGGTTCAACAAAGAAGAATACAACCAATTAATGCGGGATTATTTATATGTATAAGAAAATATGAGAATACTATAAGTTAAAACACCTTGTTCTGCAACCAAAAGGGAAATGCATACTGGCTACCGCCAGGCAAAATGCATATCATACTGAGAACACATGTGAGTAAGATTGAGTAATAGATAAAATGAGTAAAACAGTGCAATGGAAGGGCATCAACATAACCTCACTAATCATAATACAAATTATTAAAATTTATATTTATATTAAAACGGGAAAATTTATATTAATAAAAGAATCACCATATCCTTAGTCATGTCTTGTCTTTCATCTAACTCAGGACTTCAAGAATATAATATTGAGACATTCACCAAAGAATAATCCTTTTATTGGCAGCCAAACAGCCCGTGCTTCGTTGGTTATGTCGCTTCCCCAGGATAATTGACAGATGAATTTATTAAGTTTGAGATTGTCTTTATCTTCCTATTCCTAGTGGTATGGAACTTTTTTGTTCCTCTGGTACGCATAGTTTTGTGTCTTTTATTTATCCACGTTGAAATGATTCCGTTGTCTATAAATTGATTAACTGTATTGAAATGTTTCATTCACACAGAAACTCAGAATGTGTGGCAATATGTGTATGCACTACATATAAGCAAGTGAAAAATCAAAACATAGGGCTAATAATCCCATGTTCTACATCTGTCTAGCATCCTATTGTAAGAAAATCTTCTCTCGATCTTTTGTACCACCACTGCGAGAGTTGAGATTGACACTAAAGATTCCGGTTACTGCTTGTGGCCTGTGTTTGGGATTCTAGTCGTTTGTTGGGACATGTGTTGTGTATAAGAATGAAATTGAGATGGATTTGGTTGCTTTCGTAAGTTACACTTCTGTAGGGCTTTGTAGAGGGGTAGAGAAAGAATAAATGAGATTAACAAAGGAAAAAGCCAGAGCAGTACTATTAATAAGCCCGATAGGTGAAGGGCATGTACAAAATGGATGGTGGATCTTCATGCCAAATTCATGGAAGCCATGCAACAACATAACTTGGTGAAGGAGGTATGTTTACCTCACAAATGTGCTGCTATTTCTTCGGATGTTGTCAATCCCCAGCATTCATGGGCGCACAAATCCCATCTGGCTAAAAGTTCTAGGTTGAAACATGGAACTGGGGCACTGATCTCTTTTGGATCCTCTTTTTTCATCAGGTGTGCAATCTACATATTTAAAAAGAGGTATCCTTTCCAGTGACAGCTGTCTTGAATCGTCTCTCTTTGGTCTACTATCAAAGACAACCTGTACTATTCTTGTTTCGTCAACTCACACTTGATTATACCCAAGCTGAATGTTGTTTTGGTATTGATTAACATTTCACATACTTTGTGATACAATCAGTATGTTTCTGAGATGAGAAAAAAGGACATGAATGTTTATTCACCTTTTGGATCAAGTAGTAACCTCGGAGCAACTGGTAATGCATCTGTGAACACTGGCTCTACTATGGTTGTGGCGGATATATTTTCAGAGAAGAAATATGTGTCAGACTCGTGGAAAGGTGACACAAATAAAGCAATAAAACACACACTATATCTCCGATCCCATCTGACTAAAAATTCTAGGTTGAAACGAAGAACTGAGGCACTAGTTAATGTCTCTTGGATCCTCTTTTCTCGTGTCTTTCAAAAATAGAGGTATTCCCCACACTTTGTGATACAATTGATATGTTGCTGAGATGAGAAAAAAGGACATGAATATTTATTTGCCTTTTGGATCAAGCAATAACCCTGAGGCGCAACTAATGATGCATTTGTGAACATTGGCTCTACTAAGGCTATGACATATATATTGTCAGAGATGAAATATGGGTCAGATTTGCGGAAAGGTGACAAAAACAAAGCGTCAACAACATATTATATCTCTAATCCATCTCGGTAAAATTTCTAGGTTGAAAGGAAGAATTGAGGCACTAATCTCTCTCGGATCCTCTTTTCTCGTGTCTTTCAGAAACAGAGGTATTCCGTATACTTTGTGATACAGTCATGTTGCTGAGATGAGAAAAAAGGACCTGAATATTTGTTTACCTTTTGGATCAAGCAGTAACCCCGAAGCGCAACTGATGATGCTTTTGTGAACACTAGCTCTACTAATGCCATGCCATATATATTGTCAGAGATGATATATATGTCGGATTCCAGAAAGGTGACAAATACAAATCGATAAAAAATATATTATATCTCTGATCCCATCTGACTAAAATTTCTAGGTTGAAATGAAGAACTGAGGCACTAATCTCATTTGGATCCTCTTTTGTCGTATCTTTCAAAAAGAGAGGTATTTCATACTTTGTGACATAGTCCATATGTTGCTGAGATAAGAAAAAAGGACATGAATATTTGTTCACCTCTTGGATCAAGCAGTAACCCCGAGGCGCAACTGCTGATATGATTGTGAACACTCGCTCTACTAATGTTATGGCATATATATTGTCAGAGATGATATATGTGTCAGATTATCAGAAAGGTGACAAAAACAAAGGGATCAAAAACATATTACATCTCAGATCCCATCTGGCTAAAATTTCTAGGTTGAAACAAAAAATTGAGGCACTAATCCCTCTTGGATCCTCTTTTCTCGTGTCTTTAAAAAAAGACAGGTATTTCATACTTTGTGATATAGTTGATATGTTGCTGAGATGAGAAAAAAGAACATAAATATTTGTTCACCTTTTGGATCAAGCAGTAACCCTGATGATACACTGGCTCTACTAATGCTATGGCATATATATTGTCAGAGATGAAATATGGATAAGATTCATGGAAAGGTGACATAAACATATTATATCTCTGATCCCACCTGGCTAAAATGGAACAAAAAACTGAGGAACTGATCTCTCTTGGATCCTCTTTTCCCCTGTCTTTAAAAAACAGATATATCCTTTCTAGTGCCTGTTTTCGTTCGTCTCTCTTTGGTCTACTATCAAGGACAACCTTGACCATTCTGGATTCATATCCAATGTATTTGTACTGATTAACATTTTGCATACTTAGACATCTTTCAATGGTATTCAGTGACTGGTTCTTTGTTGTAACATGATTTGCTCAAGAAAGTGACAATGCCATATCTGTGTCTTTATTTGTATTTGGTAATGTCATGAATAACGAATAGAGCAGTAGTAGCACCAGGGGCATATTTCATTATTATGAAGCCAATTTCATCAAAAAGACTGAAGAATGTACGACAATACATGTATAGGCACCAAATAGAAGCAAGTCAAAAATCAAAGGAGGCTAATTTTTCAGTTGAAGTAATGGACAGTAAATTTGGTTCAAGCAGCGCAAATAGGATTTCATCTCCTCTGTAGCGACATTGATATAAGCAAGTGGAAGTACTCTTTATTTCTCAATTACAAGAGTCCTTAAATACATAAAAACTACTAATAACAAACACTTCTATTACTCCTAGTTATTCGGATCTAAACTAACTCCACTAATACTCTATTGTCATGTGGCCTAAAGACTAGGAAACAACATATTTGACTCCTAAAAAAAATAGCAACAAACAAACCACTACCTGACAAATTAGCTAGTTGCCAACAAACTTTGTTTAAGTCCATTTCAATAAGTTTATGTAAAAAAATGAAATAAGGCCATTGCAATAATTTGAGATCCATAAATTGGTAATATACATGGCATAACTTACAAAAATATCATTGTGTAAGTAGCAAATTTCAATTTATCCCTACTCTTTTCAAATTTACCAAAAATTTCTTTAAAAAAATCACTTGTTGATACATATTAATTGTAGTTATTCTCTCTTCCATAAATTAAGTTATTTAATGTCATTCAAACTCTTTCCATAAAAACCTAACAAATTCCTTCCAAAAAAAAAAGGAGAGATAAATTTTGAACCATAAATTAAGCTAATTAATGTCAATAAATCTATTTCCTATACAAAAATTCATTGGATTCTTTCAAAAAAACAAATTCAATTTTTGAATTCAATTTCATACGCTTAGTATGAAAATTTTCACATATTAGGCGGCTCATACACTTCCTTTATTCATCTTCTTCGATTTTGTTGTTTCTATGTGTTACATATAGATTCTAATCCATCTTTTAGTGTCGGCATTCCTCAAGTTGACAAAGTTCCTCAAGTTCTCCGATACCTCCGAGGCAAGATATTAATTCGACAAAGGTAGGATTTCGTGAAAATAGATCCAAAATCAAGTTGCAAACTTTCAAATTTCCTGTATCAATTTTAACTTTGTACTTCTAATTTCCTTTCTAATTTTATTGCAAGTTATAAGTTGCAAACTTTCGGATCAAGTTGAGGACGTTGCAAGTTGCAAATTGCTTGTATCAGTTTCCTTTCTAATTTTCTGTATCAAGTTGCAAACTTTCAAATCAAGTTGAGGAAGTTGCAAATTGTCTGTATTAATTTCCTTTCTAATTTCTTATATCAAGTTGCAAGTTGCAAACTTTCGAATTTTATTGAATCACATTCAACTTTATATTATTGTATCAAGTTTGATTCATCGTTTAAATGATTTTTTTTAATCAAGTTTCATTGTATCAAGTTGCAAACTTTCAGATTTTCTAGTATCAAGTTCAACTTTATACTTTTAATTTTATTGTATCAAGTTTTATTTTGTTTATAAAAAAAATTTAATCAAGTTTTATTGTATCAAGTTGCAAACTTTAAGATTTTCTTGTATCAAGTTTAACTTTGTACTTCTAATTTTATTGTATCAAGTTTGATTCTTATTCAAATTCAAAATTTCAAGTTATACTCCAAAAATATTTGATACCAGCCAAATGATATGATCGAGAATATAAAAGATCATTTGATACATATATTTTTAAAACATATAACTTGATACGTGAAAATTTACATATTGAGCGTATGAAATTGAATTTAAAATTTGAATTTTGTTTTTCTGAAGGAATTCAATGAGTTTTTTTTAATGAAAAATACATTTACTGACATTAATTAGCTAAATTTATAGTTTAAAATTTATCTCTCTTTTTTTTCTGAAGAAATCTGTTAGGTTTTTTAATGAGAAATAGGTTCATTGCATTAAATAACTTAATTTATGGAACAAAGAGTAACACAATCCCACGATTCACGCAATTAAAATGTCATTCAAACTCTTTCCATTTGATCCTAACTGATTTGCTTCACAAAATTTCAAAAATTCAAATTGTTCTCTTAAAACGGTTTCGTGAAAAGCGAAGATGTAAAACCTATAGGGGATTGACAACTAATTGTAGAGTTTCTTTGTTTTCTTAGAAGTGCGAAAATTAGGGATTAACTTTAATTTGAAATTAATTATGGATATTTGACTAATGCATAGTGTTTGACAACTAATTGGACTCCAAAATTGAAAATAACTGTTATAATAAGCTAGTAAAAAATTGAGTGGGAAAGTTAATGCTAAGTATCAGAAGGGAGGAGAGAGAATGTAAAAAAATAAAAAATTTGTAATTTTTTTAAATGGTAGGAAATTTTAAAAATTATGATAAGATAAGTTATGTATTTGTGTAATTTTTTCATATTTTAAGTCAATAAAACTAGAAAACCAAACAAAATCCTTGACTCATTCTCTCATCTGATTTTCAAACTGAACTTTGTTATATAACTGTTAATGGAAAAATGTTCTCAACAAAACTGCTAGTAACATTTTTAAAAAGAAATTCATTGGGGACAACCAAAGAAGTTGCGACACTCATAAAGCAGCTCCCTCACTCTCCATTCTACTTTAAGCAAGGCAACCTTTTCCGAGATTGAATCATCAAACTTAAAGTTCATCAAATGACAGTTTTTATGTATGAATTAGTGGAGGACGGATATGAAACCACCTTTTCCCACAATATAGTTGGCTTTATATTCCTTTCTCGGAGGGGTGAAAAAATCCCAAATTATTTCTCCTTTGTTAAGTCGAAGTACTTGATAGGAATATTGAAATAACTGAGAGAAAACAATATTTCTCTCAAGAGTTGGGTCCTAGAGTTGAGTGTTACACGTTTATTCTTTCTTATATAAAGATTAAGCAATTTGTATTTTTCTATGACCGAATTAAATCCTCCCATATCCCGTGTTTACTCTTATAGAATGGCAGAGGTTTTATCCTCCAATGGTTACATTGTGACATTGTACGAGTGAACTCGATAGATACAACAAAAACAAAAACAAGACTAATAATTCCACTGGTTTGAGCAGATAAGGATCCCTGATCTCCTATCTAAATAACAACGAGGCGCGAGTTGTAAAGAAAATCTCAGGAAAAAAATGTGTTGTAAAGATGATTGGTGCTTAGAATGACGAACATGTAGTTGAAACAAGATATTGATGGCTGAGGAACGGGCACGGGAATGAGCAATGTGGGACTTGACAAAGTCGGGATGGTGTTATATCAAAGCGTTCCAATCTTTACAAACACACGTGAATCGCATGAGAGACTTGGCTAAGTTCCATGTTAGTATCTCGAATACAATGTCATCTCTAAGTTGACCCCTACACCAATGTATTTTCTTCATCCATCTACAATGTGTTTTTCGAATGTTTTTGTTGATTTTGGAGTGATAGCAATTGCAAACTCATTCACGTTTTAGAGAATTCTTCCATTTTCCTACTGCTGCCAAGTTCAAACTGATAACTTGTGAAGAACTCACCATTGAAGAAGGATCCAGAATTAGAAAGGGAGAGATGCAGATAAAAACATGAGAGAGAGAGAGAGTACTCATTCTCATTATCTAAAAGCATCTGAAAATATCTTTATACAACTACCACTATTTAAAGGATACAATATTAGCTGACTTAATGTTGCAACATTAACCGACTTGAACAAACCTCTAACAAACTAATCGATGATTATTTAATTATCTTGAGGATAGTTGTGATACAACTGTCATAAGTATAGGCTAATGTCCCTCCTCAAGCTGATGGTTGAAAAGGTTTTTCAATCCCAACTTGGACAACAAGTGATCATGTGGTACCTTTCCCAGGCTCTTAGTGAGTAAATCATGTAGTTTCTCCTTTATAGGTACATGATGTGTTCGGATCAGCCTTGGACAATCTTCTCCCTCACAAAATGACAGTCAATGTCTATGTGTTAGGTTCTCTCATGAAATATAGGATTGGCTGCAATTTGAATTACAGCTTTGCTATCACAAAACAAATGTATAGGCTACCTGATGAAAACTCCTAATTCTTTGTACAATCCTTCTAGCTAGGTTATTTAAGCAACTGTAGATGTATGGCTCTGAATTCAACTTCAGTAGAGCTCCTTGCTATTGTTTCCTGCTTTTTGGACTTCCAGGATACCAAGGCATCACTAAATTTAACTATATACCCTATGAAAGATCTCCCGTATTCTAAACAACTACCCCAATCGAGTCACAATATGCTACTCACTTTTCTGATCCTTCTGATGGCATTAACAAGAGCCTTGGCTCAACTTTGACATACCTAACCACCCTTAGGGAAGCCTCTATATGAGATTGTTTTAGTTTATGCATAAATTGACTTAACACCTTCACCACATATGTTATATCAACTCTGGTCATTGTTAGGTACAAAAGTCTGCCAACCAATCATTGGTATGGGCCAACATCATCTAGTAATCAACCACTAGGTTTTGTTGTATTTTTTCCTACATGAGCATCATCAAAAGAGGACAGCTTGACTTTGGCCTCTACAGGTGTGCTAGCAGGTATAGCACCACCGAGCCCCATTTCTGATACTAACTCTAGAGCATACTCTCTTTGACTTGTATGAATTCCCTTTTGTGATCTAGCAAATTCCATTCCCAAGAAGAATTTCAATTGGCCCAAATCTTTCATCTTGAACTCCAACTTAAGATCATTTCTTGCCTGTAATATCAAATCTGGACAACTTCCAGTCACAAGAAGGCCATCTACATATACTAAGACCACAACAAGATGAGGTCCTGCTTTTTCTGTTGAACAGTGAGTAATCAAACTGACTCTAGCTAAAACCAAGTTGAAGTAAAGCCTCAGCGTGAGTTTCCTGTTCCATTGCCCTGGTGCCTGTTTAAGGCCATATAAAGATTTGTGCAGTCTACACATCTTGCCATCTCCTTTATGACTGCCAAATACTTGAGGAACCTACATATATACCTTTTCAAAAAGATCACCCTGGAGAAATGCATTATGCACATCCATTTGCAAAATGGACCAATGTTTAGCTGCAACAACTACCATCATAGATCTCGTAGTTACCATTTTAGCAACTGGAGAAAAAGTTTCAATATAGTACATGCCCTCTTTTTGACTGAATTCTTTTGCTACAAGTCTAGCCTTATACCTCTCAACCTCACAGTTTTCCTTGTGCTTGATGTTGAACACCCATTTGCAACCAATTGATGAGTTTCTCGGAGGAAGATCAACTAAACTCCAGGTATTATTAGCCACTAAGGCATCAACTTCTGACTTCATAGAATCAACCCATTTGGGATCTTGGATAGCCTTAGAGTATCAAGTTTGCTCTAGAATAGTTGAATAAGTTGCAAGGGCGGAGCTGTAGGAGGCAAAAATCATATCATATGCAACCTAGTTAGGTACAGGAAAAGAATAAGAGGTCTTGGTCTTGGTGGGTGCAATGTAGTCCTGCATCCATATGGAGGGGTTTGAGGTCCTGTGAGACCTTTTAGGTGGGTCAACTAATGGAACCACATCAACCACATCAATGGAGATATAAAGTCAGATATTGAAGGAGTCTTAATTGGGCCTGTAGCTCTGAGATCAGGCACTGGAGATGAAGAATTATCACTTGGAACATGATCTAAGCCCTAAGAAAAAGAGTGAGGACAGAAGTGAAGTACAGGGAATAGAGGAGATGAAACAGTGGACAAGTGTTGGAAAGGGAATCCATCTTCCTTAAAAACTACATCTCTACTAACAATGAGCCCTTTCTCATGGAGAGTGTACATTTTGTAGCCCTTTTGAGTGAGGGAATAACCAAGGAAAACAACTAGAACAACTCTAGGAGAAACTTTATCAGACATTTTGACAAGCTAAGTAACATAGCCTAGACAGCCAAAGATCTTCAAGTGCTCTGGATCAGGTGAGGGTCCATATACAACTTCAAATAGCATCTTTCTTTAAGAGTGTGAGAGGGAAACCTTTTAATAGGTACACAGTAATAGCTGCACAATCTCCCCAAAACCTGAGAGGAACACTGGCCTAAAATCTGATAGCTCTAGTTGTGTCTAAAATGTATCAGTATCTCCTCTCAACCACCCCATTTTGTTAAGAAGTATAGACACAAGAGCTTTGATGAATAATTCCTAATTATTTGAGTAAGTTGGATACTTGAGAGTCTAAAAACTCACAACCATTATATGTTCATAAGATCTTAACTATTTCAGAATGAACATTCTTAAGCATCAGTAAAAAATCAGTCAAGGTCACTATTACCTCTGATTTAGAGTTTAGAAGAAATATCCAAGTATATCTAGAGTGGTCATCCACCAAGGGTAGAAAGTACCTCTTTCCATCATAGGTAGGTACCCTATGGGGACCCTATACATCAACATGAATAGTATGAGAAAAATCATTAGACAATGTAGTATTGAGAGGAAAAGTTATTCTTGTTTTCTTAGCGAAGGACGAACAGTACAATCCTTATCAGCATTGTGATCGGTATAGATAGTATCAAATAATTCAACTTTTTCAAAGTATCTAAGGGAGCATGTCTCAGTCATTTATGCCATAAGCCTAGTCCTATATTATTATTTTTATGTAACAACCCGAAATTTTTTGAAAACTCCTTATGGTTTGCCTTATATGATGTACTACTAGTCATGATTGAGTTTTGGTAGCCACGGGTTGAGTTTAAGTGGCCGAACGCAAAACGGATCATTTTGGGGCCCAGAGG
>JBCEWC010010296.1:0-17790 GCA_038996855.1 Solanum aculeatissimum | reverse complement strand
GACGTAGCCCAAAAGTTTTGGGTGAACCACGTTAAATTTTCTAGTGTCTACTTTGCTCTATTTATTCCTCCTAAAATCTTATTACTCACTCCACTGCGTGGGTCCTAACAAGAGTTATGAGGGGTTAAACAGCTATAACTATTTTTTTCTTAATAGTTGCATCAAACATAAATCTAGAATTGTTTTGCTAACTGCGAGCTCATCTAAACATCTAACCACTTAAATGGAATGTAAGTGGAAACTAATATATATAAATAGAAAGTAAGGGATTGGGGATCATAACAAGATACCAGTTTTATGTTTCAAACTACTAGTTTAGTTTAGTGTGCGTGTGTTTGCACGTATGTGTCATGTCTATTTAAAAATTATATATAAATAATACTTGTCATTAAAATAAATACAATATTCATATAAATAAAATCAAATAAATGTTTTGAATTTGATGCAATAATTTAATATATTATGAACGGGCAAAGATGAGACAGTCAATTCAATAACGTATAATATATAGATATGTTAATATTTTATGATTACATAAAGTAATAATTTGGAGTTGAATAGTTAGAATTTAAATAATTAATTGATTAAAATTTAATTTTAAAAAAGACTCCTAAATATAAAAAGAGTAGTTTAATGTTTCAATATAATTTTAATTACTCTTTTTCTTTTTACATTTGCTATATTACATATTTTTATTAACAAAATATTTGATAATCAAAAGTTTAGTTAATTTCAAAGTCTTAAATATTGTAAAAAAAATAATAAAATTTTCTTTTTTCCTTCGTAGCCTTGATAATTATTTATATAGAATAGTTCTAAATCAAGAGTGAATTATAAATATAAAGAAATTTTAATTAAAAAGTGAATCTTGAAACTAAATAAATAATAAAATAATAAATTAAGAAAAATAATCAAAAGATGATTTTGTCTAAAGCATAGCATTTTAATGAAAGACAAAAGTTAAAACAACATTTTCAAGGGTGCTCATGCTTTTAATATAGTACTAGTCTTGTTATACGTGCTTTGCGCGTACCTCATCTGGTAACAAACATTACACCGAAAAATTAAAGTTAATTATGAACTTATGAAAAGATAAATAATTCACTACAAAAGTAATTTTGCTAAATTATTTATTTACAAAAGTTTTATATACCATGGTAAATTAGAATAATCCTTAGCAGCTCTAGAGCATTTTCTTGATTCAAATAATAAAAAAGTAGAAGTCTATTAAAGGAAGATTTCTTTTCACGGCTAGAAGTCTTTATTTTATAATTTATTTTCATATATTTTAAAAGTGAATATTATAAATATAATTAAATAAGAATTTAAAGAAAAATGGTGAAAAGATGATTTTATCTAAAAAAAATAATCTTTTAATGAAGGGCAAAAAGTTCAAACAACATTTCTAAGATCTAGATACATTAGTTTATTAACTATCTCGACTTTGCAAGGGGTATTGAAATTTCTATCTTTGAAGTGACATTGATAATGTTAGCAACATAAATGATAGAATTGGAACAAAAATTAACTCTTTTAGGATAATATTCTCTGATATTTAATTGTACTATAATTCCTGTACCTTATTGTGTGTTGTAATATATATTTGTACATGAACTAAATGAAAGACATGACAAAAGTATTCATCTTTTTGAAAATAAAAAGAAGTCTTATATTTCAAGTTTGATATATAGTAGTACCTGGTGGTGGTGATTAATAATTTTGGTGGGTCATGGAATAGATAATGATGATGATAAATGTTGATGTTGTTGTAGATGGTTGAAATCGTTAGTGATTATTATAATAATGGTGAGTAATGACAATGATTATAAATAATGGTTGATAGCATTAGTGATTATATAATAATGGTAATCAATCATAATGATTATAAATAATAATTGATTGTGGTGATTGATGACAAATTGTGACTAAGAAGAGTTGTTGTGGGTTGACATTAGTGGACAACGACAACAATAATTAATAATGATGGGTGGTAGCATTTCGCAGTAATATGAAGAGTAGGGTGAACTATATCTTGGTAAAAAATTTAAAATAGACATTTTAACGATATTAAGATTTTGTTACAAGTCTTTATCCGTTGTACTTATTCAAACTCATTTACCGTTAAATAAAATTACAAAATGCATTTAATGAATAAAAATTAAATGATTACAATTTAAACATAAAAAATAAATGATTAAGACTAAAATCTTCATTATGTGCAAACAAACATCATGTATTGCCCCTGCCCCCAACCTCCCTCCTCCCCCCCAAAAAAAAAATAAAGAAAAAGAATAAGTAGGTGGGATAGTCACAGAATGTAGGTGTAAACTTTTCCAAGACAAGCTTACAGGCCAAAATATGCATTTTTCAGAAATAATGATATGTAGAATTTTGCAATACGCCTTGCGCTAATTGATTTATATGTAATCTAATTGATTTTGACTAAGGGTGTCAAAATGAGCCCAAATATAAATAACTCGTTCAATCGGTAAAAAAAATTGGGCAAATTACAGAAATACACAACATTTGGAAACTTAATTACAAATATTCCCTACCATTTAAATAAATTACTAAATTCCCTTTTTTCAGCTGAATCCATTTTGCTTATTGATACAATACAATTTTAAATTGGTATGATTACATAACTGACGCCTATAATGTAGGCGTCAGTTCAATCCTATCAAATTAAAACCAATTTCACACTTTAATTCCAAAAATAAAACTATTCATCTTCCCCCCTTTTCCATTCAAAACTTAAATCTTCCAAAAACATTCACAGTCCGACTCCATCCCCTCAACTTCAATTCTAGGCGATTCGGTCTAAGAAATTATTGAGATGGATGCCACACCATCACCATCCATTTTTAGTAAACATGCACAATTAATCATTCATGATTCTCCACAATCCGAAGCAGTTCCATTGTTAGTTGATGATACTCATCATGAAGTTATGAAGAAACGGCCATTGAAAGTCGATGAAGGTGATAGTGTTGAAAATAGATCTAAAAAATCAATGGATGATAGAGGCGGAAATTCTGAACACAAGAAAGTTGATGCTTCAACTTCCAAAACCCATGTTGCTAAAGCACTATCAAAAAGCAAGAAAACCCCCAAGAAAAAGGTGAAGAAATCGGTACTAGTTACAACCAGACATTTTTTGCTAAAGGTTACATTTTTTTAGTCACTGACTATTGTAGATTTTTAAGTCATTTTTCAAGTATCAACACGATACTAATGTAATGTACTCATCATTTGTATCAGTAAATGTTAATTTTTGAACTTTCACATCTGTAATGGTCTAAACATTTGTTGATACAATATGATTTGTTTATGTATCAACATGCATAATATTTGTTATTGTTTGATTGATGTTGATACAACGTGTGTTCATGCTCTTTGTATCAACATATTACTGTTTATGACGAATTCTGTGATTGTATCAACAACATCAACATAGTGTTGTTTTTATGAAAACTTTTGTTATTTATTTATGTATCAACTGTGTTATATTATTACTGTTCGTTTGTTGTTGATACAACATGTATTTCATCTTCTTTTCTGATCGTATTCGTATCATCAGTATTTTCTGATTTTTTTTAATTTGTATTAACACAGTGTTATTTTTTTTATTTGCAACACAGTGTTGTTTATGATAAATTTGTGATTGTATCAACAACATCAAGTGTATAAACACAATATAACTAAACATTATTGTATCAACGAGTAAGAACAAAATCGTTTAATATGTATCAACATTATAACTTACAAAACAATATGTTTTGTATACCAGTTGATTATTTTTGAATGGTTGAGGACGGGAGTTATGTACGGTATCCTTGGGGGCTGTTTGCATATGATAAACTGATAAAAAGCTTCAGGCAAAACTTCACAATCGGTAAACAGCTATATCGTTTCTACGGTATGCCATATGTACTAAATGTTTGGATGTACGAATGCGCTTCCCAATTTGTTGTTGATGTTGCTATTAAAAAAGGCTCTCAATCCCCCAGAATTCTGAATTGGCACGTTGTCGGAATGAGACCAAAATTTCAGACATTCATGTCAACAATGTTCAATGAGGTAAATTTTTATATTTAAAATTTTTGAATATTATCACATTTTTTTAATAAAACATTTCCCATGATTAATAGTATTATTTTTATTCAATTACATGTTTTTCATATAAAATTTCACATTTCAGGTTTCTTGCTCGAATATAGTGGCAACACACGATGAAGTTGTGGCACTCCAATTACCACCCCCAATCGATGTTCCAAATATTGCACATTACATGCCGGGTTTTTCAGGCACAACAACTACGCACACAAAGCGCAATAAAAAATCTGTCTTGTCAGGTTTTGAGGATTTTAGTACTGAGCCACCAGAGCATATTCTAAGATGGTCTAAATGAGTTGTCGATTCAATGTCCCCACCACCAACTGAGAAAAGAAGGGCAGTCCACACACAAAAAACCAGTTGTCGTACCTGTCAACACCAAGAAGTCTGTAAGTCATGCACAGATCAGCAGGGAGGCTGAAGCACATGTTTCGGCATCAAATCCTCCAGACCAGTCAACAGATCATGACAAATCAGATGACAATAGAGATTTTAAGAAATTCAAGAAACTGATGAAGAAATATGTAAGTATCAGTACACCTGTTAAATTATTTATTGATACATAAACTCTCATAGATATTCAATTCAATATATTCATTGTTTATAAAGGTTAATAGAAAGTTCAGTGTGTTTGACCGCAAGATCAATGATATTGAGTCTCTGATCAAATCAAACCACAATGAGGTTATGAGAGCGTTTGGGAAGAAAGTACACACTTCTGATAAGGTGCTGTAATTTGTTTTATGAATTTAACCTTTATCTCTTTTTTATTAATTTTATTTATTTTTAGTTTTTTTTCCCCATCTTTCGAAGGATATCGATGAAGCACCATTCCAGAATGTAAATGATGAGGTTGCTCACACAGGGCTGGATGATTCTAATCTCAATGTAGCCACTCCACCTGATACTTCTATCATTCAAAATGTTGATACATTTGAAGTATAGCCTTTACCGATACAATTAAATTCAAAATGATGCATCATTTTTCACTTAGTTGTGTGTTGATTCAGTATAATTACCAATTACTTTTTAGTAATAGGTATCAGCCACACATGTGTTGACTGATACATTTATTTGTCAGTTTAAATCTATTATTTCATATTTAATTCAAATTTATTAGGTGTTTGGTAAGTACAAGGATGCCCCAATCATTCAAGAAGTTGACGAGCCCCACCAGGAGTCAAATGTTCCTAAATATTCAGAGGTATGTTAGTTTATTTTGTAAAAATCAAATATATGTATCAGTTAACAACATTTGTTTTGTTTTGAAGATTGTTGGAACTTTCAAAGATCCCCCAATAATTGAAGAATTTATTGAGTCCCATCAGAAGAAGGATACAAAAGAACAATATGAGGTTTGTTCTTTATTCATTTTTTTCTACAATTTTTAATTATTATGTATATTATTTATTAATACATCATCATTGATACATGTTGTTTTATGTATCAGTTGCCAATGTCATCATTGTGTTCATGTATCAGTTGAATGAAAATATCTAGGTATCAGCTAACAACTTCGCTTGGTTTTGAAGGTTATTGGAAGTCACAACAAGTCCCCCATCATTAAAAAAGTTATTGAGCCCCAACAGAATAAGGATGCACAAGAACCATCTGAGGTTTGTTATAGATAGTATTAAATGTATCAACTGTCAATTTTTCACCATCATTGATACATGTATTTTACATGTCTCAACCAGCTTCAACTCATTAAGTGAAACATCATTAAGCATTTTTAATTATTTATTATTTTCAATAATTTTATTTTTTTTCCTTTTTTTTAAACTGACTGTAAATTTTAAACTGCAGAGTTCGTCCACATCCACTTCGATATCTGAAGGAACTAATGAAGCAGTAGAAGACATTATATCAAAGCTTTGTGATCTGATATCTGTAAGGTCAGTCAATTCAATTACTGATGAAGAACAAGTCGAGGACCCATTTCTGCTCCTAGATAGCCAATTGCCAACCACACTGTCATGCAAAGAGATTGTACTTCACAGTTCATCATAGACACCCGCACAACGTAGCAGAATGTCTTCTAGGTTTTTTCAATCCCCATATTTGACAGATTTTGTTTCATCTGAGAAGGGAAAGGAAAAAGTATCATACAATCTCCGACAAAAATATTGTTTTGATGGTTATTGCGTCTGTTATCAACCTCCACATGACCTAATCAATGATTTCAATGATTGGCTCAATAAAGGTCTACTGAAATCACATGTGAACAAGTAAGTTCCATTTATATTTTTGGCACTTAAATATATAAAAATTATTATATATATTATCGACAATTCAAATTTATAGAGATAAATATATATACATACTCAGGAAACAGAATGAGGAGCATTATTGTTCGAGATGTTCTTCGCTGGGAGTTACAAATATAAATTATGTTGTTGCGTTTCCCAAGGACAAGAACTGGTTCTACCTAATGTCTCCGAGGAACAGATGCTGGAATGATGAGGCAAGTAAATATAATCTTTTTATTTTTGATCTAATTTAATAGCATAATGTTTTTGTCAATCAATTGATTTTTTTATGTATTTTCCTTATATTGTATCATTTTTTTTCTGTTTTCACCAACAATAATTAATGTATCATATCAGTTATAAAACTACATTAATGTTAATAATTATTGTATCAATAATCAATTTTTTAGTTGTATCATCTCGGATTACCTAAGTGTATACATTTCATGTATCAACAATCATCATGCTTTATGTATCAATAATTTAAAATTTATTTTTTTGGCTTGAATAGTCCCTCTGTTCTGACTTGCAAGTTTGTACGTTTCCTGTTCACTTCTAATTCATATGAATGAATACCTTTTGTCATTTTCATGCATAAATTAATATTTTTTAAATATGTTGTGCATACTTTATTGATTCGTGAATTATATTCACCTTGCAGCACATTGATGTTATATTCTACTACCTTCGTAAAAAGGCTAAGCATCAGTTCAGTAGTCTATACAGATATACAATCACTAGTTGTTTCTTCAAAAACTTCATAAACGCCACACATGCACACTATTATTCTAGCACAACAACTGCTCCGTTCACTACCCAGGAAGACATGGCTCGCACTGCTTCTGTTGCTACACACGAGAGATCAATTGTCAATATCATAAAGGGTTTTTTCATTCCTGCTGGATCTCCGTGGCATTTAGTTGACGTTCCAGTCAACTGTGATGATGATTTCCACTGGGTGTTGGCTATTATTGTGTTGAAAGAACGACTAATTCGTGTGTATGATTCATCTGCTGGCTCAAGACACAAAAAGACACCTCCTGAAATTCAAAAGATGGCGGTTATGTTGCCTAATTTTCTACTAGACAGTGATTTTTTTTAACATAACGATCGTACTGATTGGGCGTCACTAGCTGCACACAAGGACCAATCAACTGGAGAAATTCTTGGTCCACAACATCCATTTGCTATTGAATTGGTTGATTGCATTGCGCATCAGCGTCCCGAAAGCCTGTACGTATCATTCACATACTATACATTTCATTTTTTTTATTTTTTTACTTTTCTATTAATTTGTTCACCGTATTTTTAAGCAGAGATTGTGGTGTTTTTGTTGCTGCATTTGCGGAGTATCTCAGTGGTGGTATATCAATACCATTTGAATCAATAGATGTTGATTATCTCCGTGAACGATATGCATCACTATTATGGAAGTATAGTCTAGGCAAGGTTCATGAAGGATTTGTGAGTGATAACGACGATCCACCGAGGTCTAGGCGTGAATTTGCTGCAACTGAACCTGAAAATTTGGTTAACATTGAGTAGTTTTATGTAAAAATACTAGTTTTTTATGTTTTAATTTTGGTTGAATGAAAATCTTTGTGATTAAACTTTTTTGTTATGTCAGGATATTATAGTTTATGCTATATGGTTTTTGCAGTTATTGAAAAAGTATTTGCTTTTTGTGAAATTTTTTCTCATGATATTGTATCAATTAAAATTGTATCAGTACAGTTATAATTACAGTTACCACAATTTTTATATTAACTTGTTGTTTTTTAAATTATTTCAAACATTACACTTTTTAGTACAAGTTAACAGTCATATTAGGTATTTCGAACATGAACATGTATCAGTACAAGTTGTTTTAAATTATAGAAATCCTATTTATATTTGTTCTCAATTGATTGTATCAATTTACACATACATAGTATATGTATCAGTAATGAAACAACTCATGTATCAATGCGATTAACTACAGGTCATATATAAGTAAGATTTGGTATATTCATTTATTTTTATTTATCTAATGATATTGTATCAATTACATATATATGTAACCTATCTAAATGCTATAAAAACTCATGTATCAGTTCGACTACATTCAGCACACATATCAGTAAATATTTTTTTGTTCATTGTATCAACATAGAATAACTCATGTATCAATGTTATTTAATTCTAAACATATATCAGTAAAAATTAGTTTATTCATTTTAAATATTTATTGTGTAAATTATATAAATCCCATTTAATTTGGTTCACATGTGATAGTATCAATTTACACATATATATATTATGTGTATCAGTAATGAATAATTCAAGTATCAATGTGATTTGATACATGTCATATATAAGTAAGATTTGGCATATTCATTTATTTTTTATTTCTATAATAATATTGTATCAATTAGATATATATGTAACATATATAAATGCTATGACAGCTCATATATCAGTCCGACTATATTCATCACACATATCAGTAAATGTTGTATTGTTCATTGTATCAACATAGAATAACTCATGCATCAATGTTATTTAATTCAAAACATATGTCAGTAAAAAAATGGGTTATTCATTGTTGTGATTTTTCTACAAAACTACTGTCAAATCAAATCTAAGAAAAAGTTTATATTCAATGTATCATTTTTCTTTTGGAAAGAAAGTGCATGATCTTCTATTGTGTCCTTCAGGTCCACAGTATCCACAGCAGTTTTTGCTCACTTGTTTCCCCCCCAAATTCTTCTTTCTTCCTTTCTTTGGCCTTCCAGCCATCCTTTTGTATTTTGGTGATAATACACTTTCTTCTAGAATTTCCTGTGGAGCAGTCCAATATTCTTTGTCTGGCATTGGCACCATTGCAACTTCATATGTTTTTTGTAACACATCTGGCTTGTAGTAATCAGAGCAATACGGATGCATATTAGTTACGTTTTTTATCTTCAAGACGGAAACTGCATGGGAACATGGTATCTCATCAAGTTGGAATCTCCCACATCTACATGTTTTTCTCTCAAGACACACAATATATCTCCTCCCTGAATCATAAACTGAAAATATATACTCGGAGGAAGGAACAACCTGTAAAGTTTAAAAATTATATAAACATCAGCAGATTGTATCAGTAATATTCTGACAAATGGTCAATTAATTTTTAAATAAAATCTATTTCTTTTCTTACATTAAATTTTTCAACAATAAATAAAAAATTATTTAACATTTACGTACCTTCATCCTCACACATTTTATAGTATTTTCAACAAGAATATCCTCAAATTTCCTACCAAGTGAATCTTTGGTGTAGGATGTTTTTTTCTCTATTTTTGCAATGCCATGAACCAAAAAGGATTCTAGTTTCCTCTAAAAAATCAATTATAGGCAACTGCCTAGCTTCAACTAGACAACCATTTATACATTCTGCTATGTTTGACGTCATCATCCTCCCTCTATTTACTGTTGCATATACTCTTGACCATTTCTCATACCCAATATTTTTAAGATAATCTTTCACCCTATGATCAATATTATTTACTCTAACCATGATTCGATCAAAATCTTCCTTTCTGTAGCATTTCTCCATCGAGTAGTACATGTCACTTAAAATATCTTTGCTTTTCCTATAATTTGTGCAAATATTTTTTCAAACATGCCATATGCACGCAAAATGTGGAACTCCTGAAAAAATAGTGCTTACAATCTTTATAATGCTTTCATTTCGATTCGATACAACACACAAATTCTCCCTAATCCCAAACGTGTTTCTGAACTGCTCAAAGAACCACGACCACGAAGCATCATTTTCTGTGTCAACTACTCCATATGCTAATGGCAATATTGAACCTGCATTTTCATTTTTTGGAGCCCATCAAAATTTGTCAGTTTTTCTTTATAATTTTGATACAGAATTCAATTGTTGCAAAAATTATCAAAAAAAAAAAACATCATAAAAAACCTGCACCATCCAGCTTGCTTGTTGATACGAATGCCCCTTTATACGCTCCACTTAGATGCGCTCCATCAACAACTACTACCGGTCTGCAGAACTAGAACCCCCTCATAAATGGCCGCAATGCTATAAAAAGATACATGAACTCATTTTCAGCAAAATTTTTCATTCTTATATAAGATCCTTGATACACAGAATTTAACATGTATATATATCTAGGCATCTGCCTATATTCTTCAGATGGTTTATCCCTCAGCATTTTCAATGCACGCTCCTTTTCACGCCACACTTTTTGATATGAAATATTTACACCATAAGCAGATCTAACATCTTCAACTATGTCATTTGGAGTGTGGCTTCTTTTATGATTAGTGAGTTTTGGAGCAGTGAAACCACTTATAAATGACAGCGTTGCTTCCACATTATTCAGCATCCTTTCTCTCATTGGACATGTGTGTATGTCATTGAAGTATCTTATTTTGAACACATCTGTATTTTTCCTGTTTGAGGCCTTCATACTCCAACAACAGTCGTCCGAATAATATTTCAAAACATAGCTGCTGAAAATTTAAAATATTAAATAGAGCAATTTGTTCAAAAAAATGGTACAGTATTTTCATAATGATACACAGTTATAAAGTATTAGTTACTTTCACTGATACTAAAAAAATATTTATACACTATTTTTAAACTTTTGATACATACATATTTCTATTGATACAATTTACATATACACTTAAAAGATACCAACGCATTGATACAAATAAGAATTTTTGTTTTCACAATATTTGATGTACAAGCACTAAACAAAACAAAATTTACTGATACCTGTTAATTTATAAGCATTGAAACAAAAAAAAACACCGATACCTTTTACTATCAGATTTTTTCACTCGAAAATTGAATCCTCTGTCAATTTTGTATTTCCCCATCAACTTTACCAATGTTCATTTATCCTTATACATTTGTTTCTCTTTAATCTCAAGCTGTGTTGAAACAGTCAACACATTCAATTCAGTTGCATCATAAGATGAACTAATATTATCAGATTCCACCATTCCAATAAGTTCATACTCATCTTGCCGTATCTCAGCACAATCAACTGAACCATTTAATGTATCAGACATTTGTGACTCTCCTACGTATAAATCCCCAGTATCGATACATAGTGGGTACATACCAAATCCCGGTTCACTTTTTTTTACTTCAAAATACAGCTTGACACACATGTCATTTCAAATTGTAATTGGTGACGAACTACCTATCACGACATACTTGATCAATAAATTCTGCCTATACAGATCTACATTCAATTCAGCTGCAATCGCTGATTTCAGATTTACATAAGAGATATTGTCGCCCACAACAACACCATCACTTTTATACCTTTTATAATCGACATCATTTTCCCAAATACCTGAATGCCGTAATAGGATTGACACATTCATCTGTCACTAATCTATTACCAGCAACCCTAGTTCAACCTTCGTCTTTTGAATTTTCACCCAAGGATCTCTCTAAAACTTTGAAATCGTGTTTCTGTTAGGAATAGATTAGTAGGAAAAATAAAGTCAGAAACGTTTTTTCCGTGATTTCAACCCATTTTATTATTTACAGAAACCTGTCCTTTTAAAACTCAACAGCTAATCAACGTCCCTAAATTTTCGCAATATATCAACGCTCCTTATTATGTATCAACGTCTATCAAAAATAAGGAATTTTCTGTAATTTCATAAAAAGTCGGTATATATTGACATTATGCATTAAAAGTATGGGATTTGTATAATTTATACCAGGAATTAAGGGTCATCAGACGCAGATCTTTAGAAATTAAGGACAGGTTGACAATTTGGGCCTGCTAAGCCCAAATATTTGAATTTATTTCTTACTTATTTGGTTATTGTATTTATTTGCTCTTGTTTGACTCTAACTCTAACATTTATTGCTATTTTTTTTTAATCTAATTAAATTTCCCAAGTTAGCTATCTATGTTAATTCTATTGATTTCCTGATTTTTGAAATTTTAGATTTTTTGTAGAAATCTTTTCAAGTTTAAATTAACGTAGTTTTCTCAAAAATGATTTATGAAATCTCTCTCTTTTTTTTTACACTTAGTCATTTTTAATAAGAGTTAGAATTTTAGAAACCCAAATTTTCCCTTTACTTCTTCCGTTTGTCAAAATTAGTAAAATATGGCTAGATTTTAAATTTCTTTAAAAAGTCCTTTGATAGTCTAAACCTTTCTAACTTAGATTTTTTTATTTTGTTTTATTTCATTTTTTAAATTGATTTTTCCGAAGTTAGTCAAATGTTTTAATCGTCGGTCAACCGCAAGTTAGCGGTCATTTTTGAATGATTAATTTCTTCTTAAAAAATGAAAATTGAACCCTTATCCAGATCTTTGAAAATTTTAAGATTTTTCTGTTAGGTCTTAAAATTTAAATTAGTTTTCTTAATTTTTCTCAAAATTAAGTGACGACTCGATTTCCTTTTTTTTTTCGAAAATTGGTTCTCTCTTAAATTAATTAAGTTTTTAAATCAATTTGTTTCCTTAAAAGTCATTTTCGCAATTAACAATACATATGAAGCATCGAATTCAAAATATATTGCAATTGTAGTTTTTATTTATTTATTTTTATTAATGATGTCAAAAAATATTATATCTGAATTTTAAATATTTAAATCAGTTTATATGTTAATATATTAAAATTGTGTCAATGCATTATATATGTATTTACATAAAAATTAAAATAATTAATTAATATTTTTAAAAGAAAAAAAGAGAGAAGAGAAAGGAAAGAGCCCACAAAAAAAGAAAGAAGAGGAGAAAGAGAGGGAAAGGAAGAGAGAAAGATGTTTTTATGGGTAAAAAAAACATAGTCATTTTTGGCAAAATCAAAACATGTGTTAAAATTGATAATTAATGTTATATAATGTATTATTTATGTAAATGACCTATAAAAAAATATGGGCTATTTTTTTGGTAAACTTTTTAATTTTTTGCATATATATGAAATTTCCCCAATTATAAACTTATACAAACATTCCAACCATATATGCTAATTCATTTTATAGTTTGAAACAATGATATATTATCTCACTAATCAATAATTTCATACCAAATATCAAGTCAGATAAGCGAAAGAGTCAACATGTATCTTTGATACTAGATACATGTAGTTTAGATATTTGATAGCAAGATAGGAGAGAGACGAACTAGAGAGTCAATCAGGTACATGCGAGTCATGCTTATATACAATGTATCTGGCATAAATCTTAATTAATTTTGACCCGAATATATTCAAAATACATGTATTTGAGTGCATCAAATATATTATCTAGCGAAGAAAAAGTGAAACGAAAGATAATTTCCCAAACTAATGTGTGAGCACATAAATAGGAACCTAAACTAGTGGTGTTTGTGTTGTTTAGTCAAAATACAAATGGTCGAATGGCCATATTGTGTGATAAGTGATAATTGAGTCATATGGGGTAAGGAATTTTGACTAAATGTACATTTTATCTCATTTTCTCTAATAAAATTCTAAATTTGATTTTGATTCTGCCTATTTTGTTAAATTTGTAAATCTTGTCTATATTGTTCAACTGTTGAAAAAATTTATCAGACCAGCAAAATATGATAATATCTTTATTCTGCTTATTTTATTGAATTGTTCATAAAAAATTTCATATTGATAAATCTTGCCTTTGTTGTTCGGACTTCAAACGACACAGGCCAAAGATAGGATTTCAAAGGACGCTTGAAACATTCAAATTAAGATGGTTTAGGAATCTCGTCAGTCTGTTATTTAACAACTCATTTTAGTCCGTCAGTGCAAATAACATTTGAAAACTGCTATCGATTCCTTATTTGTTATCCTGACGTCTTGTATGCAGAACAGCAGGATTGTTCAGAAATCCCTTTGCAACTTTCTGGACGTTCATCTTTGATTTCTCTTGCAATGAAAGTGTAATTCTAGATCGTGAATCACTATATTCGCTGTTTCCTTGTCAAAATTGAAGCATCTTCACATTAAATATTTCAATTATAGATACATAATTCGAGTTGAAGAGACAATGTTTTTAGTTTATCACACGGACGCATACAATGTTGTCATATTAATTCACAATATAAAGGTCAATACAAATTCTTGGATGGGAATTGCAGCTATGAAGAGACAGTTTTTTTTTTTTTTTGGTTTTCTTGACATTTCAATTTCTCAAAAGACACATTCATTCACTCAGGATCTTATGTCTCTGTCATGAACCACTGAGACTTGCCATTTTCCACATCCATTCTCTCATGCCTCCAGTCATTTGCTAAGGAAAAAAAATAGTACAGCTAGTAGTGACAAATTGATAAGGGTTACTGTTTAGCCTGCAAGAAAACCATAACAACAAATTTAGCTCAAAATGGGCTATTTTCAAGAACTGAAGCAAATTAATCTTTTGTTTGTTTGAGTGGTCACAATCTTTATAGTTGTCTAAGCATGGAGTGGCTCGGGTGAAAATAAGTAGCAAGTTGTCCATATGCTAGATAGATTATTTGGATGGACCTTTATTGGTCCCCAAGTAAAATATGAAAAATAAGTAGTATTACATTTTACAATATCAAATTCAATACTTTTTCAAAGACAAGAATTGAGTTACCTGTGAGTAAAGGAAAGTTCCCAAGATTGCAATGGCAGCACCAAGGGCATTAATTGGTTGAATTGGAATTTGGAAGATGATGATGGATGAGACTATGACAGAAATTCTCTTCATAGTGTTACCAATGCTAAATGTCAATGGGGAGATCTCATTTAGGGACATGTAGGAGACTTGATTGTACAAGTGATAGAACACACTTTGGGCCACCACCCACCTATAAAAAGAGCAATCACATAAGAATTCAGTTTATAGAATCTTGAAAATCTTGTGTTTTCACTTTTTTTTCTTTAGGAGTTTCAGTCTTGGAGCAACGGTAAAGTTGTTTCTGTGTGACCTATACATCAAGTGTTTGAGCCGTGGAAACATCCATTAATGCTTATATTAGGGTAAGTTGTCAATCACACCCCTTGGGATGCGGCCCCTCCCCTGACCCTGCTAACGTGGGATGCATTGTGAACCAAACTGCCCTTTTTTCTTTAAGAGGTAGGATCTTTTTAAGATCTTGGAAGTTCTTGGACCACTTTTACTATGCAAACCAGAACCACAGAAGAAATATAAACTATGAACATGATTCCAAAGGAAAACATGTGACATGACATACTTATTTTTGCTTTTCTAAAGAAACTGAAAGTGACATGGGATCTTTCATCAATTTAACCAAAGGCTAGTTACTTCAAGAACTATATATGTACTAACCATATAAAATTTGGTCCAATTTGGGAGACTGCATTCTTCCATCCAAGTGCCCATACTTGTGGACCCTCCACAGCAATAGCAAAGGGAGTCAGAATCAAAAGAGACATCATTGAAAGGCAAGCATAGTAATTCATGCCTCCAACTGATTTCCCCTTCATGCCTTTCTTTGAGAATATGTTTCTGAATACAAATGCCAAGTTTGATAACATTGCCCCCATAAAGCCTGCAGTTTTATCAAGATTAAAGATTGAATAATTCTTAAAATAATAGCATAAACAATACAGCCTGAGATATAAAATTGTACTCACTCTGTTTTAATTTGTTTGTCTTTAGTTTAAACTTTCCATTTGATATGTTTAAGACAGCAAGATTAAAGAACATTTTGGTACATTCGACGTATCTTTAGCTTAAGATCACAAGATTCAAAAGTCTTTGAACTTTCTTAAACTAATGTCAAGTCAGAATCAAACAAACAAAATGAAACGGATGTAGGTGAACATTTTCTTCTTACCTATTAGATTGAAGTTGAGTTCAGTAATAGCAGCAAGTCCACAACCACCAATAATTGGCAAAAGGGAAAGGTACACTGGCAAGGGGAAAGTTTCACCCAACAATCTTGAAACCAAAACACTGAAAGCAGGCTCTCCACTCTTGATAATGTGAGTGAATGAAACTGCAACTTTTGACATGCTCACTGTTGCAGCCACATGACCAATTGTGTGAGCCACAGCAACCTAAACGTAAAAAACAGAACAGAAACAGAAGATGAGTTTCAAGAATGTCAAAAAATGAAAGGGGAAAAATGATTCATCATTTTACTTACAGGAAACAAGGCTTTCCAGAAATCAAAGTCAGTCTTTGGAGTTTCAGCAATCTTAGTAGCCCAAGAAACCAACATCATAAGAGAGCCAGCCGCCAGAGAAAGAGTGGAAGTAAGCCATGGAAATGGGAAGGCATTCAAAACCTTCTTGTTGTAGATATTGAAAACAACATTCAAAGCCCACCATGTTGCAAAATAGAGCCCAATCTTGAGCTTCTGAGCAGCGGCAGCCTGAGCTTCTTGGTCAAACTCAATGCTGATTGGTATCGATTGTGGTCGACTAGCTTCGTATGCATTGCATTGGACTAAAGGGTCCCTAGATTTGGACACTTTTGATTCATCAGCTTGTCCAAATCCACTTAGTACAGCTGAAATGTATAGAGGTTTTCTTGACATAATGTTGTGCTTATCACATTGTTTAAAGTTGATCTCTTTGATGGAAAATGATGAAATATGAGGCTTAGAACCCCATAAATTTTGTTGCAAGGGATCAAAATTTGTTACAACTGCATAAGATTGTCCAGCAGAAAAGGCCATCAATGCTAGAAATGTAGTACTAAAACAAGTCTTTTGCTACTATGGCTAAATGACTAGTGAGGCCTGTAGCAGTACTTTAGTTACACTAATGCCAGAATTCTTACTATAGAATGAGATACACTTTAGGGGCTTGATTTTATAGTAGTATTTCTTAAAGGGGTAGGGGTGGGGGGTGGGGGTCAAGGTATGGTCCTCTCATGGCTGTGAAGGCTAGATGCAAAAGTTCTGTCCATAGACATATTGCAAAAGGCAGAGGTAAATAAATGTCTAGCGTTACAAATGCTGAGTTTCTTGGCAAATTCTAATGTGTCACTAGAACTTGTACGCAAGTTGAATATGGGTTCTTGGCTTTTTCTTGTCTAAAAACCTAGTGGTAAAAAATTATTAGAGTTAGAATGCATAGTTTCTTGGAATGTTCACTTGTCACTTGACTTGTACACAAGTTGAGTTTGGAGTTTTGACCTTATTGATATTTCTTAACCGCCTCTTCACTACATTTAAGCATTTTTGTATGTCTATCACTGCAACAAACAAAGGATTTAGAGCTTGTTTGGCTTAGCTTAAAAAAGTGTTTGATAAATTTTAAATTAGCTTAAAAAAAGTTTAAAATTGCTTAAAATAAGTTAAAAGTTCTCTCCCCCAAACTTTTTATTTTACAGCTTATAAGTTGTTCTACTTTGACCAACAAAATTACTGTATTACCCTAAACATTTTTTTATATTACCCTCCATTACCACACTTTATTATCCATCGTTGCTCTCTTTCAACGCAAA
>JBCEWC010010295.1:0-17791 GCA_038996855.1 Solanum aculeatissimum | reverse complement strand
TCACATGAGTTTGGATGTCGGTTATGGTCACATCCCCTATACTATAAGCATTATGGCATTTCATGCATCATGGATTCTTGGCATATTGATATACTATCCTTTCCTGTATTTTCCTTCTATGTATATGCCCTTGCCATCTACTTGGTTGTAGGCTCATGTTCATATGCATTGCATGCCCGCATACTTAGTGCATTATTATGTACTAACCCATACTCTTTGTCTACATGTTCTAACCATGTAGGGACCGGAGATGATTTTCTTTCACCGTTGGACATCTAGCTAAGATTCAAAGTGTAGCTTGTGGTGAGCCCTATGTTCCAAGGGCAACATCCCCTTTTATCCACCTATGTCTTTACTTATGTTTCTTTACTTTATCACTTGAGGTTGAGCCCGGATTATATCGAGGCCCTGTCTTATCCTATGTAGAGGTATTTTTAACATATCGACTCTATTGAATGTTATGCTATGTGATACTTGTAATGATATGGCTACCTATGTTATGTGATGGTATCTTATGTTATGCTTCCATTTGTGCTTATGCTATTATGATATTATTGGCTTGGGAATGTCCTTATGTGGAAAGTCCCTAAACCTGCTTGCCCCCATAGCTTGAGTCATACTTACCCGCCCCTTAGAACGTAATTGCTATGTACTATGTGATTCATGCTTATCCCATTCCTGGAAATATTCCTATAGCTTGAGTCCAAAGCCCTAAAATACCCTAGACTTATGTGCTATTTGTTTATTATAAACTCTTCTGAACCGATGATGTGTGTGATGATGCTATGATGGCTTGATCAATGACTCTCTGGTTTTTATTTGCCATGTCACATCTAGGCCCTACTCTTGGGTCGTGACAGACTAGGATCACTATAGGACTTTGTTGGCTTGTAACGTAAGCTCAGGGGGCTTTGGTATGATATTTTTGGAATATAGTGACTACTAACCCTCATTGACACTACGTTATTTTACATTTTTCCCCTACCAACATTGATATTTTTGACACAATGATTCCTTTTTCTTATGTTACATGTTTATAGGTGTCTTATTCTAAATTTATCTCATTGCCTTTTATTTTCACCATTCTTTTTCTTTTCAACTCATACTTTTGGCATTTATTAATTTTTTATCGCACCTATATTACATTCTACCCTTTTTCATTGTATTACTGCGCTTCCTTTCCCATTTGATGTGATTCCTTTGTAACAACCACCCTCAACTTAGGCTTCTAGCCTGAGTTGAGGTGCATAATTCCAGCCTTTGAACCAGGGCAACTTTTGGTAGTCACCCTCAACTTAGACTTTTAGGTTGAGTTGAGGTATACAATATCCAAGGAAGGACTAAGGCCAAATTCAAGATTTGATAGACAAAAAAGGTTTGGTTACTCAGTTGTTTACAAAGAAATGATACATCTAAGGATCAAATATTAGGAACAAGGGATAAATGATGCATTTGGTTAGCTATTTAGGCTAAGTAAACTAATATGAACAACGACATAAGATTCTTTCCTAACCAACTAACCTACAGTCTCAGTCAAAGTAACAAGGCAAGTTTTGATCAAAAAACGGTATCAAAGTCATGCAATCATGCTCACAAGTACTTGGCACTAAATACAATGGTAATATAGACTCCCATATCATGCTTTTTCTAATCACAAATCAGCCTTAACATTTCATAGCAGACACTGTCAATCATTTATTCAACACAGTTGTTATCAAAACTACCTGACAACACACCATAAAAAATAAAGGGCTATAATTTTTCAACAAAACTAACATATGCCACAGATATCAGTACAATATGGTACTAATACTACTTACACATCCTAAATGTTTTGGTTCAACAAAAAATAAATGTCCTTAGGGAAAGAAAACAAGCAAAAAATCCTGCAAACTCAAATATTGGGATAGATATAGGACTTGGTTACTCAAACTTCATCAAGGCCTATAACTACCTGCATTCACTTCAAAAAATATTTGCATTATTCTCAATGCAATAAAATAAGTCAAAATACAATATTGGGGTAAAAAAAGGACATATTTGGATGCCTAAGCACTGGTGTCTGGTTGTGTCTGACCACCTGTAATCTGCTGGGTAGTCTTCTCAATCATAATGGGATATTCAGAGTGTCTAACACACCTCACCATCTCTTGTACTCATGTCTACCATGCCATCTCATCTGCAATCGAGGATCGTGTGGTAGTCCTACATGTTTCATCTGTAACCTCTCTACCTCTCATCTTATTACCTCAGGATCATTAGTCTCAAGACAAGGCCACTTCCCAGAGGCGTGCACTAGAGGCTCATCAGCAAGAAAATCCATCATATTCTCTATAGTCATTATAGGCATGGGAATCACAAGAGGGGCAGATGGTGTTGCTCTCATATCAGTGGTAAGTTATTGGATCTCCACTCGAATGGTTGTTAAATCAGAACGCTAGGTTGTCTGATGCCCTGGTCAACTCGCCTCTCAAAAGTATCGATACAACAATGAAATAGTGTGAGTCTCTCCTTAATAGTAGTTGTGAAGTGTGTCTGTATGTGCTCCTCAGCCTCAAAAATGGCCTTGCATACCTAAGGTCGTATATGTTGTAGCAACTGCGTCAACTGAGACTCAATGTGAACCTATCACTATACTAGAGTTTGAATCGACTCCGTAGACATGTATACCATGACAGTAAAGGAAAGATGTGTAGGCATAGCCTCTGGTATAGGAGTAGTAGTAGTGGTGGGCCCCAACTCCATATCAGTATCTATTTGTGGGGGGCCTTCTAATTCTAGGGAAGCAACAGTAGATGATGTAGACTTAGATTGTGGTGTTGCGGTGAATATCTCTTGTAGTTGAACAGGTGGTTGCGGTGCTCGCCAGAGGGTCACAGGATTCGCATCAACCTTTATTAGGCTGGCATCCAAGGTCCTCTGAACCTCAATCATAGAGTCTATATTATGCAAAATCTCCACTCCTGTCGCTATACATAAGCGGTAGATTAAGCATGGGAACAGGATGGAGATGGACCTTTTCAAGGTTCATTTATGAATCTCATCTACTATCAAATGAGCCCAATTAATATCATAGCCAACAATGATATTAGCAACCAAAACTACATAGTCTGGTGTCAAAGAATTATCCACCTGGGTAGGCCGGAGGCGCGTACATACTACAACCCACCAAAACTTATCGATGAAGCTGAGTGAAGCCTTCATGATCACAGTTGAAGTAGAAATAAAATTAGGGACGTAGCCCTACTCAACTATATAGTATGTGATTCATCTCATCAAGACAGCCTTCCAGGTTGCATCTCTCATCAACCATCAATCTCTTATCTACCCCAATCTATAATGATACTCGGTTTTGGAAATGAGGGTTTAATACTAAAGACCGAACAAGAATCAATGGATGGTGGTCTCTAAAATATCAACAGGAACTCCATGCACCATAGGCTGGGTGATTCAAGGTTGTGGAAGGTACTTCCCCTTCTTCGGGATAGCATCGATAATGATCATAGAATATGAAGCATAGAACTCTCGAACAAGCGGTGGGGAGTACTTCCCGACAAGGCCACTAACCAATCCAATCTATAACAGACTATAGTGTCCCAGAGCATAGGAATATTGCCATGCCATTATGTGACAATTCGCAGCTCCTCAAATATGGTACGAGCTTGTCAACCCTGCTCATTCTGTAGAAAGTCCTCTTGGTATATGTCCTACATGCATCAGACACACCATCGTCTAGATAAACCTACCAGAGGAGCTTATGGTGTTGGGTAGACTCTGTGGACTCAAAACCTGACTCCTCACTTTAATCGGAGTCGTCTTTATCTCCTGAACCTGATCTAGACCCCTTGTTAAAGTCTGACATCTGAATGTAGTTACTTTGCTGGGGACCTCCCTCCTCGTACTGACGAGGTCAAGCAACTATGGCGTGTGACTGGGCCAACACTACCTATCTAACTTCCACCTTGGTGAGTCAATGCTCAACCCTCATCTGGCTGGATGTTGAGAACCTCAAATGATCCACTGGCATAAGGACTGCCCTCGGTATCCGTGGGCTCATCCTTGAGTCAACTTTGTATGGCCCATATCTCATCTCGCTTGGGATGTGGAGCCATGAATCTGAAAGTATACAAGAAAAAACACTCACTAGTCCTATGAGTACTGAAAATAAAGGCAAAAAGTTATCAAAAACCTTTTCAAGGAAGGACCTATGAAGGTTCACCTACGGGTCGTAGGATAGACTATGGGTCGTAGAAGGCCTTCATAGGAAATAGAGTACGATAAATTTACTCACTGGACATTCACTTACCAGCCCAGTTATGACTTGTAGAATAGACTACAGGTCATATCTTGGGTTGTAGGTACAATGTCAGGCTTTATTCCTTCAAGTAAGGAACCTACAACCCTTGTTATGATCCGTAGTCTGAACTACGACCCATAACTAGGTTCGTCTGGTCAGATTCTAGAAGATAAAGCTACTGATTTCAACCCACGAGGGGAAACAATGGTCCGTGGACTAATCCATGGGACGTAGAAGACCATCGTACTGTTGAAACAAAACAACCAAATTCTAAGGTCACCATTCGATTCCATTGAAATAATATGTAATCAAAATTACAGCCAAGTCCAAGTCAAGCTAAAATCAAACGATGGTGTGAAGCATAAGACTGGGCACAATAACAGGTTATACATAAAATAAACATCATCAAAGCAATGGCATTCAATCCACGTCAACCGCATTCAATATGTATTCCATGCATTCCAAATCATCCCATAACATGAATACGCATAAATTTTCACCAAGTCACCCAATACTCCAACCTGCATGAATCATTATTCTACCCCTTCCACCCATCAAGTAACTCTGATATATGAGACCGCATGAAAACTACTATATGACCAAGTATTATGAATTATCATTTAATTTATGCAACCACATAATCGATCTTAACCAAGATAATTTAGTACAACTCAAACGACAAGTGATTGCACAATTTCAGACAATGACACTTATATCAATAGATGTATCACATGACCAATCACATTAAATTCATTATCCCATTAATAACTCGTGCATTACCTTATTGAATGTCATAATTTCAAATAGTGAAAATCACATCTATATACATGGTTCAAGATCAATACAAGCAATCAAATAGTTCCAAACACATGGTACATTTCATTCATAGGCAACACCAAGTATCAGGGAAAGAAAACAATGAGTTCAACCTCAATTATGTCTCAAATCAATAATACAAAAGTATCTAAAAAAAATGAAATCTCAAGGGTAGTACATACCGAAATATTGAGCAAGTGGTCGAGAACTAGGAATAATAACCCAAAAAATGGAAGCCCTAACTAGCTGGAATAGTGATTGGGTTGCCAAAAATAAGACAAAATTTAGCTGGAAAATATGGTTGTAAGGGATCAGTATTGGTCGGACTTATGAAAGAAGAAAAGGGTCTTAGGGTATTGTAGAAATAATTAGGAAAGTGAGTGGTAAATATTACCCCTCTTTTATTTTACTAACTGGGTTGGGTGTAAGTGGGGCGATTCTGACCCCACAAAACCCTGATTACAAGATGTAAAGGGTTCTATGGCCAGTAAGACCCGGTCTTGAGGTTTTAGAACCCTAATTTTAGGTCTCAGCTACTATGAAACATCCTGCGGGTCGTAGGATGACCTACAACTTGTAGATTGTCTTTTAAGTTCCCTCAACACTCAATAACATTCAAGAATTCTTATCTAGAGTCCACGAAATTCTTTCACAGTACGTAGGTGCACCTATGATCCATAAAGTTGTCTCATGGACTGGAGTGCACAAATTTTTGTTTTACTAGAAAGGTTTTATGAGTTAGTATACGGGCAGTAGAGTAAACCACGACCTATGGAACCATTCGTAGAACCAAAATTGCTTCTCCTATTGCACTGGTTGTTGCCTTGACCCTTTTCCTCCATACTCTCAGTAAAACAAACTATTACCCTATACTTTTCCAGTCTGTGAGTCCACAATTACAACCCAAAATAAGAAACCTAAACTACCTATGAGTCCGAAAAGCAAAAATAAAAATAAGTACAGAAAATTACAACAAATATATGAGGTTGCCTCCTAAGTAGCACCTGATTTAATGTCGCAACATGACATAGGATACTTGGTTACTTAGACTTTACCAAGTGCCCATACCTCTATCTTCAGATCATCAGGTCTTTTCATGGACTGAAAAATATTGAAGACAACTTCTTCATCATTCAATCTAAACTTAAGTTGGCTCGACTCCATGTCCACTAGTGCTCATCCAATGGCCAGGAATGGACTCCCCAAGATGATTGGACTTTCAAAGTTGACTTTACAATCTAGACACAAAGTCTACAAGGAATATGACTTTTCCATTTTGGCTAGAATGTGGTAGAGTATCCCCACAAGATTTTTCACTGTCCAGTCAACCATTAACAATAACATACTCATTGGTATAGGGGCTCCCAAGCCTAACTACTTAAACACTTCAAGAGTCATTAAGTTGACACTGGATCTTAAGTTGCATAATGCCTTTGCAAAGTTAACATCACTAATGTGTAGGGTATAGTGAATGCCCTGAGGTCCCTTGTGTTTTGTACTAAGGACCTTATTATGATAGAATCATAATTGTGAATCTCTTCAGAGAGCTCTTGGCTCACCATCCTCTTCTTCATCACTAGGTCCTTCATGAACATTGCATACTCGGGCATTTACTCTAATGCCTCAATGAGGGGAATACTAATAGAGAGTTGCCCCAATATGGAGATGAAATTCAGAAACTTACCTTCCTCCTCCTCCTTCTTGATTCTTAAGAGAAATATGGTGGAGGCCTAGATATGGGTTTCAAATTCTTTGATGTCACCATTTCATTGCTCACCCCATCCTTGGCTTTTTCATCTCCCATCTCTGCATCTTTGCTCTCTATCGTCTCCTCACGAACTTCATCATCATCTATCAGCATTAGTGAGTCGATAGTCTACTTACCACCTCATTTCATGACTTCCATTTCACTGCCCATAATTATTCAAATTCTAGACTGTATTACTTGGCAATGTACCTTTCTGACACTAGTTCAACTATGTATACATATGACCAAATTGTTGCTCCATCTACTTAATGGCTATAGAGTGAAACTCAATCTTTTGATTAATACTTGAGATATCAGTTTTCATCCCCTTTAAGGTCTCATCCTGTGCGTCAGCTTTCTTCAATAACTTATCAAACATCTCTTTAATATGTAAACTCCCAACCCCTGACTCACAATTATGTGGTGGTACATATGCACCATTCTATACCCATCGTTGCGGCCCTAATAACCATCTCTGTCTTGTCCCCTATTTTTGAATTTGCATTTTCTCTGTTGTAGTTTTGACCTTGATTCCCTTGACCTTGTCACCAATAGTCCTGATTGGACCCTTGAGCATTGGTCCGAAAACCCCCTATCTAATCAGTCACAAAATAGGTCTCCTCCTAATAATATGGCTCCTCATACATGGGTGTCGAGGTCGCTGTTGACTAACTGCATTAACTCACTCCTGATTTTGCTTCATCAACAATCCCATATTAGTGTTAATCCAAGCCAACTCTTGCATAATATCTTCATTAATCATAGCCTTCTTTGGATTGGTACTAACTAAAAAGGAGCTTTTAGTTGTTGATTTGTCTCTCGAGCCCTATGCACGGTTAGTCTTTGTTACCTTCTCCAATCGTTCAGCTACCACAGGAAAACTGCAACCCATAGATGAGCCTCCGGTTATGGTGTCAACCACTTCTTTGCAATTATCATCAATGCTCGATATAAGATCTTCACTAAGGAATCATCAACAATCTTGTGGTCAGGAACACTCTTCAAACACTTTGTAAACAACTCCCATGTAGTGCTAATTGAAATACCAGGTAATTGTTCAAAGTTATTGATCAGATCTATCAGCTTCAGCTTCTTTGACCTGGGAAAGAACCTCTCCAAAAAGGCTTTCTGCATCTCCACCTATGTAGTGATAAAACCTTGTGGGAGTTCGGATAACCATATTATTGCATCACCTATAAGAGATAATGGGAAGACATGGAGCCAAACGACATCTACGGATAGATTCTAATTTCCCATTATACTCTTACAGACAAATACAACATTATATAAATCATTATGCGAATCCTTTGATGGTAAGCCCATGAACAACCCTCTATTCTGCAACATCTGTAGTAACCTACTTGATAAGAAAAATTAGTGTCATCCAGTAAGGGAGGTAACACTATGGCTCCGGTGACATTTATAACCTATATTGATTCTATGTATGAGAAGCATCTTGAAGATCCTGTGGTGGTGGATTCACATCCTTAAGTGGTCTTGGGTTATTGTTATTCTGATTAAGTTTAATGTTTGCAACATTGTTTTGCAGTGTTATTTGCAACATTGTTCGCATTGTCCTGGGTCATTCTTCTTAATGTTCTCTAGATCAAACGGAGTCAAGGGATTACCTCATCTTTGAGTATTGGGTATACATTACACCTGTATGCTAAAAGAAAACAAAAATAACAAAAATAAGTAAAATAAGGAAAATAAGGATTAACTCACAAATCACTCTAATTAAAATAGTCTAAAAGTCGTATTCCTCGACAATGGTACCAAAATTTTGATCGCGCCCAACCTACACCTCCAAATCAAGGTATAAGCAGTCATTGTCAAAATATAGAACCTAACGATAGTTAGGGTCGATCCCACAGGGAATAATGTCTAAACCTTGAGTAAATATAAGCAATTAAGATGAAGTAATCTACTTATTTCCCAAAATGTAGGGTGGGGGGGGGGGGTTGTAAAATGCAATAAGTAAACCTAAACTAGAATCAAATTGTAATAGCCCACAACTCTATACATATGGTCCAAATTTTCTTTGTCGTAAGTATATAAGCTTGAACCTAGTGATGGCTTGCATGTACCTATATTTTAAGGCTCATTCCTATATGTGTGAAGAGTATTAGAAGTGTATTAGGATCATAAGGTACCCCTAGTAATTACTCGAGTTCAAAACTTTCCTATCGATTTAGTTTTTTGCATTAGATTATGCAATGGTCAAGTTTAAATGACCATAACTCTTATCACAAAGGGAATTAGATATCCCATAACCTACCAAATAAAATTTCTTTGAATTAGCTTTCCAACGCAACTGATTTCACCTCATTGGAAGTTTAGAGTCAAACGTTATGATTGTTTTACTGCAAACTGCCAGAACATAGTTGAAACTATGAAACCTACTTACGAGCGGTGATCGAAGTACGGCCCATACTGTTAACTCGTGAAAATTTTCTACAAGTCTAGTTTTGGCACCCAGACTTGACTGACCCATCTACGGGTCGTAGAAACTTTTACGAAGCGTAGATTGGGCTCATAGAATCACTCAAAAACTCTAAAATTTGTCGAAAAATTTACGAACGGGTTCTTATAGATTGTGGAGCTTTCTATGGATTGTATATTGGCCCGTGGACGACTTTGAGAACTTTTTAAGAAAGTTATTTTGGTATTTTTCCACCCTTTTAAAGCTTAAACTCGACATTTTTACACCTATATAAGCCCCTAAACATAATTAACCAGTCTATTTACGTTCAAAACATATTCCAAGACTTTAAACAAGGTTCCAAAAAGAGAAAAGCTAGGTTTTCAAAAGAATCAAGTGCATTCTTCAAAGTCTTCAAAAAAAATCTAAATTTTTAGGTATGTAAGGCTACTCATATTATTGGATTGAGTTCGTTCACGCGGCCCACATGTTGATTTCTTGTAATTGAGTTCAAGTAGAGTGTTACCCTAATTCTTCAATTCGAATTTTTGAGTTGTTTATTATCCTATTGAGTTTTTTGTACATAAAAGTGTATTAATGATCCTCATGAGTTGGATATTTGATTGGCTGTATGTTCATGTCTTCATTCACATGAACCTTAATTGAGAACTCTATTTGATTTTATGCATTATTTCAAATTGAGAATTATGGTTGTTTTTAATGTTTCATAAAGATGATTTTTGAACATATTTTATTGAGTTTGCATGAACATGAGTTTTGAGCATAAGTAATGATTTGAGAAAGAGTCTTTATGAGATGATGCATGTTTTAATGAGTTTTGATGAAATTAAATATTGAGTTTACATGATGTTTTGAGTAAATGTTTGATAAGGATGTAAATAATTTTCAACGTAATTTTTATTGATGAAAGATTATGATGATGATGTTTGAGATGAGTTTGATTGAATTTTAAAGAAAACATTTTGGGAGTAGTATTGAGCACCGATTTGTGAAGAGTAAGAGTGACATAAATCCCATAACTACGCAACCAGTGTAGCATAGTAATGCTGTTAACTTTGGCAACTCCTATCCCAAAATAATGGACGGGGATGATGGATTCATCAGATAGAGTAACGTCCTTATCTTTGAAGTAATGGACGGGCGTGGTAACGATGTCACCATCATTGTACATCACCAAACTTTGGTGGGGTGGAGAGTATGTCGGTTAGAGAAACTCCCTAGTTTTGCATAACTAATTTGACTGAGTTACATATTATTGAGTTTACTTTTAAAGCATGACTTTATTCTTAAACTTGCATATTTTTCTGAGATGAGTTACTTGAGTTGACTATCTTTGAGTATGTCCTTTGCTTTCTAACTATTTTACATATTAGTATATTCCATGTATTGACGTCCTTTTAGACTGCATCATTTTATGATGCAGAGACACGTATTAGAGATCATCAACAGGCACTTTGTTGAGGATCATATCACATTCAGTTGACTGGTGAGTCCTCTCTTACATTCGGAGGATACCTCACTTATCTTTCTTACTTTGAGTTTAGTATTTTATGTTTCTTTGAGTTGGATATCCATGGCCTATCATGGTACTATCTTGATTTTTAGAGGTAGAGACTTCATAGATATTGAGTAGAGGATTTGTTGAGTATTTATTTTTCCAAACTTGGTCATTGAAAATTATTTTACAAGAGCTTTATTATTTCATTGATATTCTTTATTTGGATTATTCTTTCGTTGTTGAGTAAGATATGATGATGAGGCTAGGTGGTTCTCTTGGGGAATCGACAATGGTTCTTCAAGTATCAGTCATGTCAAGGGTACCCTCCGGGAGAGTGACACAAATTATCAAGTGCAAGTGTTGTGAAATCAGTGAGAGAACTAACTAGGGTATTATATTCCCCATGAATTCCTAACTCAGTTTAACTAGATAATTGTAACCTTTTCTCATCTGTAGCATGCAAAACTAGTAAGTTATGTTCACCTAACCCTCTAGTCCAAGCGAGAGAAAAAATTCACCATGTGATTTGATCCATCCCCGCGGTGTTACATTACTAACCCTTACCTTTGTCCCAGTACAACCATCCCTTGATCTGTTCATGTTGATTAGATGAGATTAATCACATCAAATCCTATTAATTATCCCTTATCCTATTCTTTATCCCCCTCCCCCCGATCCAGTAAGTAAGAATTTGGTGAGTTTTAACATTGGCCACTGTTAAAAGGCATTCATACCAAAAAGATAATTAATACACATTAGCACACCTTTGAAGAATTATGAATTATTCGAATTTAACTTTGTTAGTTCTTCATGGTTCTCACAACCCTAGTTGTGAATTTAGCTACTCATGTACATTATAGATGAGAGAATCACGTTATAGAATAGCTTAATTAAACACTTGCAATGATAAATTAAAGAAATAGAAGTCTGAAATCTTCACAAGAAATCACAATGTCATAACTTGAATGTAAAATCAAAGAGAATCTCCAAGAACAAAATAATAATCACAAGTAATGAGTTCTCAATGTTTTACTCGTCTCTCTCTCTCTCTCTCTCTAAAAAAGAATCTTAAAACCTATTTATCACAAGTAAAAACCAAATTCAAAATGAAATAGAAAAACGTGAATCATAAATCGAATGAACAAAGTTATGGGTCGTCGATGAAATTATGGCCCGTACATGGGCTTCGTAATCCATAGTGCATAAAATATGTCTTTCACCTATGAAACCTTACTATAAGTCGTCTTCTGTCTAATGGCCCATAAGGGGTCTTGTCTGGTAACTTTGTAATAAAGCATCAAAACTCTGATCCTCTAGGCATGAACAAGCTTATGCCACATCACCTATCTTACAACCCATAGGATCCTATGCCTGGTAATAGTTCAACACTTAGCCAATTCCTCTGATCTTTAGCATATAGATAGGTCTATGGGCCTCGTATGACTTAAGACCTATCTAGTAACACATACTTTCATCATCTAAAAATCAACCTTTCACTGGATCTGACCCATGAACACATCTACGACTCGTGGAATGAACCACAACCCATAGATAGCTTCATACATCATAAAAAACCTACAATCTATATAACTTGGCTCAAATTCTTCCCAATTCCTGAAATCCTATACAATCTGCACAAACATATGAAACATACTAACTCGCTTTGAGAACACAAAAAATCCTAAGTTTAAAGCAATAAAAGTGTTGTATTTTGGCAATACATCAGTGATCCACCCCTAGATCTTGCTTTGGGTGTGGATCTCCTGATCATATGATTTGACAGTGCCTTGGGAAAACTCACTTTGGGATCTACCATTCATACTACGTAACCGGTCAGAGATTCAGCACCACCAACTAGAGGTTCAACCCTGCAAACTAGGGGTTGGGGTAGAGTTCAGACTAATAGAGGTGGACATACCGGTGGTAGGGGAGCAGGTGATATTTCCAATCAATCGAGTAGTAGAGGGTCAACTTCTATGAGTGAGGTCAAGATGGCCATTTCTATGTGTTCCCATGAATTCTTATCTTGGTATCACTAGATAATCGTAATCCTTTCTAGTGTGCAGCGTATAAAATGGTAAGTTAAGTTTACCAAACTCTTTGATCTAGGTGAAAGGCAAATTTTACTATGTAATTTGATCCATCCCCTCAGTGTGGTATTACAAACCCTTACCTATTTTTCCTGTACAACCTCCCCTTCATCTAGTTCGGTTAATTAGATGAGAGAGATCACATGAAATCGTGTTAATTAATCTTTTTTCCCATTCCTTACCACCTTGATCTAGTCGATAAGAGTTAGGGTAGGTTTAAACGTTGGCTACCATTAGAAAGCATTCATAACAATGAGAAATAATTAATACATGCATGCACACTTTCCAAGAAATAATTGAGCACATATAATGTTGAAGTTAAGAACAAGAAATCCCAAATTTCACTAAAAATCACAATGTAATGTTTTTGATGTAAAAATCATAAAGTATAAAGTCGCAAAAGTGTTTCTCTAATCTCTCGTGCATATCTCTAGTGTTTTGTTGTCTTTTCTACATAAAAAATGTAAAAACCTATTTATAATACAAAAAATACAAATACAAATCCAAAACAGAATAGGAAAACTATTGTCGGTAGCTTCTACGGACTGAGTTACAGGTCGTACAAAGTTCCACGGCCCGTACCTGGGCTTCATTCTTTGAATTATTCTAAATTGGTTTCCCATCTATGATACCTTTCTATGGGTCGTATTTAAACTTATGGCTCGTATAGGGTTTCATCTGATAACTCTTCACATAATCTTCAAACTCTGATCCTCAAGACATGAAACCAATCCATGACTTGCAGTTTGTGGATGCAACTTTTGAAAATTAGCCTTTCACTGGATTTGATCCACGAGACTAACCTATGGCCTGTGTAATGAACCATGGCTCATAGGATGACTCATAAGTCACCAAAAACCTACAAATCTTCTGCACATTTCCCAAAATCATGCCAACTCAAGTAATCCTGTAAAATAAACATAAAAACACATCAAACCTACTAACATGGCTTTGAGAATGCACAAAATTCTAAGCTTTAAGCATTAAATATGTTGTATTTTGATCACACATCACTATGCCTTCCTAGGTAGATGCAGGTTGAGGCCTCTAATACTGTGATCACAGGTATTATTCCAATTTGCTATCTTCCTAAATTTACATTATTTGATATTAGCTCCACTTATTCATATGTGTCTTCTTATTTCTCCTTGGTGTTTGAGTTGCCTTGTGATTCCATGTCTATGCTTGTTCATGTCTCGATCCCAGTAGGAGAGCCCTTAGTAGTGGATCGGGTGTACTAATCCTGTCTTTTTAGTTTGGCTGCCTATGAGACTTGGGTAGATTTGATTATCTTGAATACGGTAGATTTTAATATTATTCTGGGTATGGATTGGCTATATCCTTATCATGTTATTCTTGATTGTTATGCCAAAACCATTATATTAGCTATGCCAAGTAGATTGAGGGTTTAGTGGACTGAATTTCTATCCCCATAAAGTGATATCTTATATTAGAGCCCAAAAGTGGATTGATCGGGAGTGTTTTGCATATTTGGACTTTATTCATGATACTGTGGTTGAGTCACCTTCTATGGAGCCTATTATGGTGGTCTGTGAGTTTCTAGACTTGTTTCCTACTAATCTCCTAGGATTCCCTCTTGATTGGGACATTGATTTGTGATTGATCTTGAGTTGAGCACTAAGCCCATTTCTATCACTCCTATCGAATAACTCTAGTTAAGTTGAAGGAGTAGCTCCAGGACCTATTGAGTAAAGGCTTTATTCACCCTAATATTTTACCTTAGAGTGTCCCAATCCTGTTTGTCAAGAAGAAGGATGGATCCATGAGGATGTATATAGATTGTAGACAATTGAACAAGGTTACTGTCAAGAACAAATACCTTCTTCCCCGCATAGATGACTTATTTGATCAACTTCAGATAGCTACACTATCGTCTAAGATTGACTTGAGGTCGGTGTATCATTAGCTTAGTATTTGGCCATCATATATTCCTAAAATAGCCTTCCAGACCATGTATGGCCAATATAGGTTTCTTGTTATGTCTTTTGGTTTGACTACTATAGCATTTATAAAATTGATGAATGGGGTGTTCCGATCGTATATGCATTTATACATGATTATGTTCATCGATGATATTTTAGTCCATTCCAAGAACAAAAAAGAACATATGAGGTATTTGAGCATTCTGCTCTGAGGCTTAGAGAGGAGATGTTGTAGGCAAAATTCTCCAAGTGTGAGTTTTGGTTAAATTCAGTAGCATTCTTGGGGCACGTGGTGTTCAAAGAGGGTCTTCGAGTTGACCCGGTGAAGATTAAGGTTGTTTGGGGTTGGACTAGGCCTACATCAGCTTTGGAGATTTATAGTTTTATAGGCTTGGCTGGTTACCATTTCCAATTTGTTAAGGGCTTCTACAATATTGTAGCTTTACTAACTAGGCTTACTCAAAAGAATGTGGTATTTTATTGGTCCAGTGAGTGTGAAAAGAGCTTCCAAAAGCTCAAGTATTTGCTAACTATAGCTCTGATTTTGATATTGTCGGAGGAGGGTGTTGACTTTAATGTTTATTGTGATGCTTTGGGAGTAGGGTTAGGAGGTGTAAGTTGTGCAGAAAGGGAAGGTTATTTCTTATGCATCTAGACAGTTGAAGACCCATGAGAAGAACTACTTAACTTATGATTTAGAGCTGGATGCACTTGAGTTTGTATTGAAGTTAGGGCGTCACTATTTATATGGAGTCCATTGTGAGATCTTTACTAATCATCACAACCTACAGTATAACTTCAGTCAGTGGGACCAAAATCTAAGACAGAGAAGGTGGATTGAGCTTCTAAAAGATTATGACTTGACTATTCTCTATCATCCTGGAAGGCAAATATGGTGGCCAACACATTAAGTAGGAAGACTTCCAGCATGAGGAGTTTAGCAGTTATCTAGGTTGAAGAGTGACCATTAGCTACAGATGTTTAGAGATTGGCCAATGGGTTGGTGAGGGTATAGATTCCAGAGTAGGGTGGAGTGCTTGCTACTATTGAGGCCTATTCATCTTTGATAGATCGGATTTGTGAAAGGAAATTTAAGGATGAGAAATTGTGTATTATCCGAGATCAAGTGACTAAAGTGAAGCTAGAGAAGCAGTTCTTGATTCTAATGGTTTTTGAGGATTGGGAGTTGTATCTATGTGCCTAAGGTGGGTGATTTGGTCAGGTTGATACTTAAGGTGGCTCATTGTACTAGATATTCTATTCACCTAGGGGCACTGAAGATGTGCCATGATATAAGTCAGCATTATTGGTGTCTTGGTAGGAAGAGAGATGTTTCAGAGTTTATATCCAAGTGCTTAACATGTCAGCAGGTCAAGTATGAGCATTTGAGGCAAGGTAAAGAGCTTTAGCGGATGTCTATTCCCGAGTGGAAATAGGAAGGTATGGCCATGGACTTTGTTGTTGGCTTACCCCCTACAATTGGGGGTTTTTATTCTATTTGGGTAGTGGTAGATTGATTGAACAAGTTTGACCACTTTATTCTAGTAAAAGTGAAGTATAACCCTGAGAGACTGACCCAACTTTATATTAGTCAGATAGTGAGACTTCACGGAGTCCTAGAATCTATTGTATCAGATTGAGGCTCGTTGTTTACTTTGCACTTTGGAGGGCCTTACATCATAGTTTGGGTACCTATTTGGGTTTGAGTACAAATTTTCACCCTAAGACTAATAGCTAGTCTAAGAGGACCATTTAGGTATTGGAGGATATGTTATGGGCTTGTGTTATCGATTTTGGTGCTAGATGGGATCAACACTTGGCCTTGGCAAAGTTTTCTTACAAATAACAATTATCATTCTAACATTCAGATAGCTTCTTTTGAGGCCTTGTATGGAAGAAGATGTAGATCACCCATCAGTTGGTTTGACACGATAGCGAATGTGAGTATGGGTGTTGAAATGTTGAATAATGATATTGAGCGGGTGCGATGGGATTCAGAGTAGATTTATGACATCCTAGAGTCGCTAAAAGAGTTATGCTGACAGATAGGTCCGACCTTTGGAGTTCATGGTTGGTGACATGGTTTGGTTGAAGATCTCACCTTTGAAGGGTGTTATGGGATTTTGGGGAAAAGGCAAGCTCAGTCCGAGTTTCATTGGTCTTTTTGCGATTTTGGATAGAGTAGGAGAGATGGCTTATAGACTTGCCTTTTCACCTAACGTGTCTTCAATCCATCCTATATTACATGTTTTGATGTTGTAGCATTACATTCCGGATGAGTCTCATGTGATTTCTATGGATTCGTTTGAGTTGAGCCCTAACTTGACTTATGAGGAGCAGATAATTTCCATTTTGGATAGGCAAGTGAGGAAACTAAAGACTTAGGAAATTGCTTTAGTAAAGGTCCAGTAGAGCCCTAGGCTCGAGAGTAAGGCTACATGGGACATAGAGTCAGATATTGATGTCGCCCAAGCTACACCTCCTAAGCGGATGTTTTCAGGATATTTAACCTAACCAAGGTTAGGGTTAAATCTCATAGGGAATATGGTAGACTCAGAGTAATATCAAGAAAGTTGAGTTGATTAACCTACTTATCTCCCGAAAAAGTGGGGTTTTGAGGTTTGGAGAAAATATACCTAAATTGGAGAAAGTGTTGTGAAATCAGTAGAAAAAGTAACTAGAGTACTATGTTCCCCATGATTCCCTAACTTGGTATTACCAAATAATCGTAATCTTTTCTAGTGTGTAGTATGCAGAATTCTAAGTTAAGTTTACCAAACCCTTTGATCCAGGTAGGAGGTAAATTTACTATGTGATTTGATTTATCCCCGCAGTGTGACATTACTAACACTTACCTATTATCCCAATACAACCTCCCCTTGATCCAGTTTGGTTGATTAGACGAGAAAATATCAATCGAATCCTGTTAATTATTCTCCTTTCCTATTCATTACTAC
>JBCEWC010010294.1:0-17792 GCA_038996855.1 Solanum aculeatissimum | reverse complement strand
ATGTATTTATATTCTAGTAGTGATATTTCTGAGATTATTTTATCTAATCGGTACATATCTGTCTTAGCTTTATTTAATTCTTTGTATATTTTATAGAGGTGTTTTAATTCTTTTTTAATTTGTTTATAATTTTTAGTATTTTTATGAGGTCGTCTCATATTTCTAACATATTAATCCTATGTTCTGATTAATGACATCAGTACATGAAATATATGGTATATAAAATAGTTAGAAAAAAATATGCTCAACTTAGATGACTCAACCCAGTAAAATAATACATGTGTTAAAGTAAACTATGATGTAATAAATCTCAATAATAGGTGACTTAGTCCAAACATTTCAAGTACTATCATGTCCTATTTGAGAGTTTTTCTTATCGAGAACCATCACCTATGAGCCAGTGATATACAATAAAGTGATGTCGATGCCACATCCATCCAATGTTTTGCCAAGGTAAGAGAAGAATCATTATCATTGGATCCAAAATCAAATCAAGTCCTCTTTTTGGGACAATAAGAAAATGTCCGACTTTAACAATTCAATCCTCTCCTATACTAGATACGTAGTTTATTAGGTTTGAATTATTATTTACTCTCACCCAATTCAGTGATCGATAATCCTCCCAAGACTCAATGTGCTCATAATACTCTAAACCAATCAATTTAATTATGTTCTTCAATTAGTTTCATTAGACACTTATCAATTCAACAATCATCTCACAATCAACTCGTTCAACCAATTATACTTTCAACTCATTCCCATCTTGTAAGAACAATAAATACATACATACATACATACATACATATATATATATATATATATATATATATATATTGTTTTACATTAATTTAAACTCAAAATACTCTTGTTCAATTTAGAAATGAAACTGAAAGGTTCTATAAATACTACTTAGACTATGTTCATGATTATCTCATTTTCATTCATGACATTTATAATTCATACTTTCCGATTCATCAACACAAAGATTTACTAATTTGTAAGCAATATTCAATTAGGGTTCATATGGAAGAAAACATAAATAGTTACTTTAAGTATTTAACTCTTAAACACATAAAATTATACAATAATATACAAAGATTTACTAAAATTTAGGAAAATTCTCAAGAATTCGTCCATTGGAGGCTTGGAAACTCAAATTGACCTCAATTCAACTAAACTACGAAATAAGGTACATGGATGAACTAAATCCGATGTTTTAGTTAGTCTTACATACCTGGAATGAAGAATAAACATTCAAAAGCTGAAGAACTGACTTGATTCTCTTGAATCCTAGCTAGCTTCTTCTTTTCTTCCAAGTCACCATTCTCAAAGTCTTAGAGTATTAATAATAGGAAAAAATGTTTTGGAACTGACAAGAGGTCAACTCCACCCGCAAAAGGACATGTGTTACGTGTAGGAGTGGTAGGAAAAAGACCGGAATGCACCTCATAAAAATTGAGATCAAGCCAAAAAAATTGACCTCTAATGGAACAAGTCTGCGATGCATACTTGTTCCGTCACAGTTCATTTTTTTCAAAAATTTTGACGGTGATTTTCGAACTAGAATTGACCAAGACCACAATGTGGATAGGGCGCGTACTCTTCTGGTTAAGAAATTTTGCAACGAAAAATTATCTTCCAAAATTTCTTTTCCGAAAATTTTACCAAAACCATTTTTGTACTTATTTTTTAACCTCTTTTGATTTCCCGGCTTGGTCTTAGCTAAAGTAGCTTGTAATATCATACTTTGGTTTCATATTAAGCTAGGGCATTTCGGGGGTGTCACACATATGCATATGACATGAATAAAAAGTTTGATTTGCTTACACAAAATGATCAAGTATATGTAAACATAACACACATTACATGTTTGTTTAGATTTTAACCAAGTTAAGCCTTCAATAATCTATTTAGATAGAAATATGTCTTTGATGGTCTAGGATCAATATTTTCAGCTGAAATAAGAATTAACTCTTTAAACTGAACTGGAAAGCCATTTGAAAGAACAACAAACGTTAGTTAGTAAAATTGTCGAGTAAATAAGACAGAATAAACTACCAGATTCTTCGGATATTAGAAATGCAATCCAAATAATGTGGTAGTTTGTTTTGTCTAGTTTCAGGACTTGGTTCTTATTTCAACTAGAAGTACTGATCCTCGACCATTATATCACAGCACTAGTGAGATATGGCCCATGGGTTACTTGTCTAGCATTCACTGTATCGAACACTATTTCACACACAGAATAGCTTTACAAGTTTCGAGACTTGATTCTTATTTCAGCCACACAGCACTAGTGAGATATGTCCTGAGGGTTATTTGTCTAGATGAGAACTTGTTGGGACAGTGCGTATCCTCCTCACTAATTTACTTTGGATTTTCTTAGATTAGTTAAATAAATATTGTGCCTAATGTGACAGTGAAATGCTACTTTTGCAGATATTATTATGCTCAACTCGCTATGCAGTTAAAAGAAAAGTGTTGTAACATTGATCTATAGATGGATGAGTGTAAATCTTATGTTTTTATTAACTATTTCTTCACATATTTGTCTACCAGACAATTTGAAATTCTTATTATTTTCTTCATAAACTCCATGAAGAACAAAGTGTGGTGTTAATTGTAGCAACCTTTCTTATGTGGCTATCTATTTTGTTGTCTCATTTATATTCTGTCGACTATTATGAACCAACATTACAATTCTTATATTTACTGTTTTTTATTCTCCATTTACTTTTTTTATTCTCTCGTTATTGAATAATTTAAAGCCTCTCAAACGGTCAAACGTTTTACATCACACAAACTATATTGTTGTGATTATATGAATTATCAAATGTATGCTTTGGTGTCTTCTTCAAATTTCAAGCACTCAAACTAATCAACACTATTTTAATATCATTATATTATCAAATTCAATGCAACACTATTTCGATATCATTATATAAAATTTTAAAATTTTTGAGTCTGGTTTTATTATTCTAACTTTATATGTACATATTTTTCATTGAAAATTTACATTGTTTACATTGTTGCTTCATAATGCCCTCAGATATCCTACGTCACCTCAGTTGTAGTATTAAACTGAGTATATTATAATTATTCAATTTGTATATGTCAACTAAAGAAATACAACCTCTCTATGAAATTTGGCTTTAGACCCCCAAACTCCTTGAGATGGCTCTGTGACTATGGTTAACTACACTTTTTTTTTATGACTGACTTTAGCTTTTCAGTGACAGAAATACTATGTTGTACATTGTATTGAATTTTGAGGGCCACTTAGTATCCACGGAGTGATGTATATGTATAGTTGAATTTCAACTCCTAGATGATCACCTCTTGTAGTCCACAGTCCACACGTTTCAAGTAAATGAAACAAATGTTTACTTGCAGTCACCTTGCCTGAAAATGAAAATATCAACTTCTGACAATAATACATTTTATTTGTAATTTCAAAAAACCCTAAAGCACTCTCTTCTCTCTGGGCAACTGCGATGGCGACTTAAGGCACTCCATCGCTTCGTCATCCTCTCCCCAGCCTATGGCTAAGGGAGAGCCACTACGGAAACCTACATATGCTGCATAAATCATATCTAAAATGCCCGCATAATTTGTGCCGAAAGCACAACTGAAATAGATCCAATATGTACATAGAGAACAAACCATACAATTCACGTTTAAGGAGTTAGACGAGTTTGCTACTGAAGAGGAACTTCACCAAGACATTGTGATGATGTTCTCATATGGTGCACCAGAAATCCAAGAGTTGTAGAGCATTCTTCCAAGCCAATTTTCTATAAAAGGTCAATGTTTAACTGGGTTACTTTCTACAAGATATATTTTAATTTGTTGTGATCAATATGAGGATTTTGTATCAGTTTAATGACGAGCTCTATAGTTATAGAACTTTTCTATAGACTCTTTCTTTCAACCCAAAGGAAGAAACTTCAAGAGCATTAGCTTGGATATCCCTGTCTGGTTTGCCTACCAATTTGTTTAGCTAGAAAATCTCTTTTATCAATTGCATCGGCAGCGGGGCGTTCAATTGAAATCAATAAAGAAACTTAAGTTCGATCAAGACCTGGTATAACAAGAGTACAGGAGGAACTACACAAATTAAACTACAGTATTTGGATGAGGAATATGGTAAAATTTTGCAGCACTATCAGGAGATTGTTTATGATACAATTGCAAGCATCAAGGTCATGGCGAAATGAATTGTCCCACCTAATTTTGAAAAAGAAGATAATACATGATAGAGAAGGGGGTGTACAAGAAGAAGAAATTGTGCGAGATATCAAGAAATATAAGGGTGACGCAAGGGAAATCTTGAATGAGAAGAGGGGACTAGAAGAAGTTATTCAAAGAGATGATAAATATCCCAATACGTGCTCCAAAAATAATGTATTGGTGATGATTGAATCATCAAAATCTGATGATGCAATACCCAATAATCCCTGTCCTGTTTTGGTTCAGAGTAATCCTCAAGCTCAACAGGTTAGAATTATGGTTTGTTGGCTGAAAAAAACATCTAACAATGATACACAAGGTATTGAAAATGAATTTGATAAGGATTTGGCGGGTGCCGATGTACGCGAAGAAAAACAGGGGCATGTCTCAACTTTGGCAATGGTTGAGACACTGCAATCAGTTTTCATTGCGGATAACAAAAAAATGAGGCCAAAATTGACTCTTTGACATCTACAATACATCATGGTGTATCTCAAATGTTGGAGAATACAAATTCAAAAGTTGTGATTGTCAGGTCACTAGTTGATTCGAAAAAACAACTAGGTGATGTTAATGCACATGAATCAGATGTTGAACATGAGGCAACACAGCGAATAGAAAACATTAGTGGTGCAGACTCAGCTCAACATGACGGTAATGATTGGAATGTGATGGCATCGAAAAAAGCTACGAAAAATAGTTTGATAACTTCTAGTGGGCAATATGTGATACAAGTGAGAGTCAATCGGCAAATATGGTAGAAGAAGTGGATGGGCATGTCACACCTCCTAAGTAGTTGAGCCCGAAAGCACCAACCTTTGTGCCAAAGAGCAGTAGCACTTACCGATTTTTTATTTCCATTACATCATGGGCGACAATTAATTTTAACAGGCACTGTGTTCCAAAAATATTTGTTAGTGAAAAGGAGCTTATTGATGCATTGGTGAGTTCTAATGGTGAAAAGTTGATTTCTCCTACACTTGTTAACACTAACAAACAACTACAAGTTGGTGGTAGTAGTAATTTCTCCCCAAATCAGTTTGCTTACTTACAAGATGAGGACATCTTTGAGGAAGATGATTGGTTGGATCATTGTTTTGCGAATGCAACTAAGGACATAGATATTTCTCCAAGGCAACAATATAATGACAAAAAGAAGCATGGAAAAAAGAATAGTTGGGATGGCAAAGTGACCGGAGATTGTTTTTTCCAAGGCGCCTACCGATACGATTGGCTAAGCAAAATCATATGAAAATGTTAACAACTTTAAAAGATCATACAATTCCAAGAAGAGGTGATGAACTATCAAGTACTTTTGGACAAATTTGATGAAGAAGAAAAGAGAAAATACTTCCGGTTACTTTAAATGGGAATCAATCTTTTTTGATTCATACATCTTTAAAAGGTCGTTTGACGTTGATAACTCAACTTCTTTGTGGTTGTTATAGTTTTGCACTATTTAAGCATCCTCACTTGTAATATCATTATAGAGTGTATTACTAATTTTGTGGTGATCACAAAATACCTATTTCTCTCTACCTCTTATTTTTCTTCATGCTTGTTAATTAGGAAAGATTTTTTACTTCATTAGGATTGGTAAAAGGTAAGGTCTTGCCCTCCTTTCTTGTATTTATCCTTATTGAGATTTTCTATTTCTAATAAAAGGTCGCTAGACAGTATGTCTAGTGATAAATTTACCCCCAAAAAAAATTCTGGCAACTATGTTGTACATTGTTTTGAATTTTGAGTAACAAGCTCTTTGTCACGATTATCTTGTTTTTTAAAGAATAACTTGCAGATTCTATGCAAAAATTAACACATGTTGCTAATTGTACAAATGGTTCTTCCTATGTTCATGTTGTTATGCTAATGGATGGTGATGGTCGAATTTCCTACCAAGGTTCGTCTTTATGCCTCTGATTCCACTTCTAAAGATCAACTGAAATTTGAGAGAATGATTGTTAACTTGGAGCTATGCTGTTTTGAGCTATCTACCTTTTCTTCTTGCACTCTAGAGTCTAGTAGTTATTTCTGGAAGAGTAAGTTAGAGGGTCGTACGCATTTTAGGTAAGATGAAATGAATAGAGATGATTTTGATGATAAAAAAATGAGGCCACGACTAAGAGACATCAAAAACCCTGACTAAATTATAAAATCCCAATATAACAGTAAAAGCAAGACGTGTAGGTGGATCAACTCATCTAATCTCGACAGAGGATGACTAGATAAGTAACCACAGCCACTAAACACAATGCATACCCCAAAACGTAGTGTCACAAGTTTAAAGAGCATCTATCATAACACAGGATTTCAATAAGTATATCACAGTCTTCGTTAAATAAATAAAGACTACAAAACTAAGGATAACATCCAAAGGGAACTCAGATCCCTGAGTCTCAACACTAGATATTAGGAGGGCCACCTACACGATCAATCATCTGCCTCGGGGGAAACCCTGACTAGAATTTTCGAACGGGAGGGGGAGAAGTAGGGGTGAATAAAAATAATATGTATTCAGTAGGTTTGATCGACTGGGTAATAGGAATTAAGTAAACTATGTAATACACTAGGAGCGCTTCCACTTGCATACAAAGCAATATCAAGCAGTACAATAGATACAATGTATGCAATGCCATGCATGAATGATACAAGGTGGAATCAAGACTTTCGCGCATCCTGTAGTATACACCCCCATCGAGCGATGGCTCTATAGATTAAGGAGACCATGGTATTCTCACAAACCATATACCTCAAACACGATCCCGATATATCCATCGCCTTGCCACCCATATGTGGTCAAGAATTTTTAAAGGTGTCACATTTTTTTCAAAAAGATATTTCATCATAGCAGGTGTCTACAGTACAAATTCATGAGAATGAGTACAAGTATAATCTGTAGACAATTCGAAATTTAGATACATATATATAAATGATAAGATCTTTATAGTTTAATCATGAAAGGCTCCATTTTTTAATTCAAAAAAATATGACACTAGTTGTAATTCAACTTAAAACCCACTTCTATATATATATAAGTGTCAGTCTAACCAATCAGAACCTTCCTAAGCAGGCAGCTCTTCGTCGTCCTGCCTGCTCCTGACCAACCACAATCTTCCAAAGTTGGCAGCTCTCTGTTGTCCTGCCTACTTGAACTGTCTACTTCAACTGCTTAATTATATTTCTTTAACTGTTTCGACTATTATTTTACAATATTATCCCTGAAGAGATATTTTTCCAATTATTTCAACTGTGATTTTACTATCTCATTTTTGCAACTGTTTCAACTGTGATTTTACTATCTCGCCCCGACCAATTATTTTAAGTCATGCAAAATAAGATATCATATTTTAAATTCAAATTTAGTTATATGAATAAGAATGTAAAAATAATCAATAAGTGTGAGTCTGACCAACCATAACTTTCCAAAGCAGGTAGCTCTTCACCGTCCTTTGTGCTTTAGTTGCCTGCTCCTACTCTTGATCAACCACAGTCTTCCAAAGAAGGCAACTCTTCATAGTCCTGCCTGCTTGAGTTACCTGCTCCTGCTCCTGACCAACCACAACCTTACAAAGAAAGCAGCTTTCTATTGTCTTGTTTGCTTGAGTTGCCTGCTTAAGTTGTCTCCTTCGATTGCTTAATTATATTTCTTTAACTACTTTGACTGTAATTTTACAATATTATCCCTAATGAGATATTTTTCCAACTGTTTCAACTGTGATTTTACTCTCTCGCCCCAATCACTTATTTTAAGTCATGTAAAATGAGATATCATATTTTCAATTCAAATTTAGTTATATGAATAAGAATGTAAAAATAATCAATAAGTGTGAGCCTGACCAACCACAACCTTCCAAAGCAGGCAGCTGTTTGTCATCCTTCGTGCTTGAGCTTCTTGCTCCTGCTCCTGCTCTTGACCAACCATAGTCTTTCAAAGTAGGCAGCTCTTCGTCGTCCTGCTTGCTTGAGCTACCTCACCCACCCCACCCCACCCCATACCAAGGACAAATTAATTAAAATGAATGAAATAATATATTTTAAATTCAAATTTAGTTATACAAATAAGAGTATAAAAATAATCAAACATATTTAGTGGTCCCGAGCAATCCTTAGGCAACTTTTATTAGTCTCAATATATGACATGCATCAGAATAATCTCTTCACAACTTATCAAAGTTCTCAATTCATTTCATGAGTATCTCAATAACATCAATTGTGAAATAAAGAGGTTACAATCACAAGTATGAATCATTTTCATGAATAGATATGCTAACAAGTAAAACTAGTTTGCGAATATCACAATATAACACCCAACCAACATGTTATCCATAATGTAAAACATACTAATACTCAATTACCCAACCTGAATTCCAAGAGAATTAGCCAAACCTACCTCAAGGCCAAACCATACACGAACACTTCAACCAGACAAACAACCATGAAATTAACTCCAAAAATGATAACTATCACGCCCTGAGAGGGTGCCCTTGGCATGGTTAACACTTAAAAATTATTGTTGGATCCCAAGCGAATCGCTTGGCCTAATCACACATTCATTCCAATCAGTGGAAGACTTAAAATAAAGATACAATAAAATGGAAAAATCAAGTCATCAATCTGACTCAATGTATAGAGGCCTTAGGCCAACAATCAAACTCCAAATATATGACATAAGAATAGTTTCAAAAGTAAATCGGCCAAGAGACAAAGATCTCAACATCAACTCATCATTATCTAGTCTATGAAGCCGCTATCACTACTATCTCGATGATACTAATGACAGGTTCATGGCTACCTCAAATCAAAATAAAAATATTAAATTCAAAAGAAAGAAAGACATAAGTGGTATCCTTCAAATATAAGGGAGGACTCACTAATCAGCTGATAGAAGATAAGATCTTTAACGAAGCATCTGTTGATGATCTCTAGTACCTGTCTCTGTATCATGAAAAGATGCAGACCCAAATGGATGTCAGTACATGGAATGTACGAGTATGAAAAATGGTAGAAAAGGAAAGAACACAATCAAGGATATTTAATGAACAATCAACTCAAGGGACTCAACTCAACTACTTTACTCATCATTTGAGGACAAATGATTCCAAAGGAGAGATAATGTAACACCTTATAATGACCTGGTTGGTCATTTTTGGAATTTTCTATGAAAGTTACTGTTTTATCCTTTTATAGGTTGCTTTGGGCCTATTTTGAACAATTTGAATGGTTGAAACTGGAATCCTGAGTTTTAAAAGTAGAAAATATGAATTTTGGCATTTCAGAGGCTTAAGTTGTTGAAAAAGTGAGATTTTGTGTCATTCTGAGATTTGGATGTCGGATCAAGGATTCATCAATTCCATTAGTTCTAAAATATTGAAACTGAACTACAAAAAGTTGCAAAACTAGATTTGGAGTTATAATGAAGTTTTTAGGCCCAAACTTGTGATTTTAGTCAATTTCAGAATCAAAGTTGACTTTGGTCAACATTTAGAGTTCGGAAGCTCGGATCAGAATTTCTATAGTTCCAAAAGTTATGGATGGTGAAAATAACGCTAGAAATGGTCTCATCATAATTTTTGGAAATTTTTACGGTAGTTTTGAACTAGTTTTGTGGAGTTGAATCAGTAAATGTGGCGGGAAGTCCTTAAAACTGATTTTTGATGATTCTGTTGCATTCTAAACATCATTTCTGGTAGGGTTGCATATTTTATTCATATTTATAGGGTTCCAAATGAGTTCCGGGGATCAAAAAGTGTATTTTGAAAGGTGTTGGTGAAAGTTGACCGCGGTCAACAACCCATTTTTCTTTTATTTTTATTTGCTGAAAATACCCCCTTCTTCCCCATTTAGACCACTACACTATTTTCTTCCACTTTTGGAGTTCCAAAAGTTTGTAGGTGCAATTTTGAGCAAGATTGTTTCACGAATTTTCATTTAAGTAAGCTTCCTAAACACAAATTCTTTTATTTTCAGTATTAAAATTATGATTTTGACCTAAAAGTTTTGGTTTCGACCATCCCAATTTCTGGATTTTCAAGAACATGATTCAAACTTTAAATAGTGATTTCTCTTTTGATTTGAACTCAATTTTAGTGGGATTTTCACCCATAGACTCCCATTTTTGTTTAGAACCTGATGTTAAAGTCAATTTCTTGATCCAAAAACTTTGAATTTTAGCCCTAATTTTTACCATTTCCCCCTAAGCTTAAACTATGCTAATATAGGTATAAAAAATGCTCCTCTTAATGTGTATTATCCATCTTTGATAGTGGTTGATCAATTTGGAGTTCGTTTGGAGGTTTGAGTTGATTAAAAGTTTATCCGAGTGTGGTTTCGGCTTTGAGGTAGATTTGGCTAACCTTCTTGGGACTGAATTTGAGTTATTGACCATGTTCATATGATAATCATGAGGCTTAGATGATTATTTGTATATTCGGGTTGATATATTGGAGAAATGATGGAAATGTGACATTGGTCGAGCCAAATTATGATATAATTTTATTTCTATTGATGAATTGAGATGAAACATGAGAAAATGTTGATACTTGAGATAAAAAGTGATTAAATGAGGCTTGTAAGACCCATGGAAATAAATCTGGCAAAAATGATTAATGTTGAGATACCCTGAGGTGATATAATTACTTGTTGGGACGAGTAGGTATGGTATGAATGATTTGCTTATCTATATGTCACGACTTGGAAAGGGGGCCTGGACGTGACATGGCAAAAGAGAACCCGAAAGTCCTCGATCAAGCCATCATAAAATCATCACACACATTATCGGTTCGGAAGCGCGGAAGTAACCACATAACACGTAAGCTCTAAGGGAAACGGGGCTTTGGACTCAAGCTATGGGGCATTCCGGGTTAGAGGACTTTCCACATAACCACATAATCACCACATAATCCCACCATCAAGTCATAAGCATAATCAAATACCATTTCCATAATCAAAGCTTATAAACCACAATAGTTCAATAGTCATAATATCCCAATAATACAATCCAACGTACAAGAGTTTAGTTTGTCCAACAACCCTCTACATAAGATAAGCGGAGCCTCGACATAGTTTAAGGCTCACCCTCAATACATAGGTAAAGAAAATAAAAGAAATACTAGCTAGATAAAAAGTGGCTATTGCCCTTGAACAAAAGGGCTCACCACAAGCAATAAGCTTCAAGATGATCACACGTCGTCCGGTGGATTATAGAAGTCGTCTCCAGTTCCTACATGGGTAGGACATACAGACAAGAGTATGGGTTAGCACAATAAAGCACTAAGTATGCGGGAATTCATATGCATATGACAATATAATATGACCAATAAGATGGCAAGGGCTCATACATAGAAGAGAATATAAGAAGAGATACTACAACAATATGCCATGTAATCATGATGAATGAAATGCAATAATTCTCATATAGGTAGGGGATGGAACCATAACCAACATCCAAATCCATGTAAGCTACAACATGAACTTGCCCAATGTGACCTCCCATTGAATCGGAGAAGATTACTTGCCAAAGGTAATCTACACCATACCTTACGACCCGGTCATTTCGGTGTGATGGCCACCTTCCTTACGACCCAGTCATTTTGGAAGGATTTATGTAACATAGCATATCATAACATATCATATCATATCAAGGAATACCTTACGGGAACAACACCTATTTCGGTAGCAACCTATGTAGGCTCATAGTTTGACGGAAAAGAGTATGGACCCTGTGAAGCTAGTCCACCCCGACTCCAATCCCTTGGTACTAAGTCATCATCCCACATATATATGCATGCTTTAAAACGGAAACTTGACACTTAAACTTCAAATCATGCACACTTGGTCTTAAAAGCCAAATCACTTTCATTACTCTCATGCATAGTTAACAAGAGCCAAAACATTTCATATTTATGCTGCATTGGGCTAAAAAGCCAAACTTACTTTCATGTAAAACTTCATGCATAAGAGTAGCTCCATTCTTGTCATATCATATCATGTTGGTGTAAACACTCATAATTGCTCAAAGAGCCATATCATAGACATTATGTGATAACATTCTTGTCATAACCCATACTTGTACTAAAATCATAGTCATAAACATGTTTGGGACTTATCCCCCCTTCAAAGCTTCATAAAATCCATGATCATGCATGCAAATGCCATAAGGAACAATGAGAATAGCATGGGTATTGCAATTCAAACTTTAAATTCAAATCAAGAGTAAACCATACAAGATTCAAGTCAAATCAACCTTCAAATTACTATTTAAACATTACCCATGCATAATTTCAAAGCAAGAGGCATACATACTTCAACCTTCATCAACTTGAGTGCAGTTTAGTAAAATTCAATCTTAAAATTAACTTTAATTCACCTAATTTCTACAGCACATAATCCCAATCAATGAAATACTTCAAAACTTAAAGAACCCATAGTTAAAGAAGCTTAAATTCATAATTTAAAACAAGGGTTCTTGGATCTTCATGGATGGAAGAGATTTCCACAAATCAATCCCATATACCTTGAAATTGACCAAGAGAATTGAAGAATTTCAAACAAGGATGATTTTCCCCAAATATCTTCAAGCTTCCAACAATGGAGGTCAAGAGAATTTGAGAGAATTTCAAAATAGATTGAAGAGTGTTAGAATGGATGAAAAAGGATTAGGGTTAGGTTTAAGGGGTTTAGGAGACCTTATAAAGCCTAAAAAGGGCATAGGATCTAATTAAATTACAAATTAACCATTAATGAAATGGACTAATTAACTGGACACAGTTCCACACGGAAGGCACCAGGGATCTTCCAATGGTACATGGTGCGTGTACCTGACCGTTTGGCTACACTTGGTCTCGTCTTCGACTTGAACTCTTGGGGGACTTTCTGGAACACTTCACGGAGGGACTCACAGACCGTGTGGCTGCACATGGACCGTGTACTGATCCGTGGAGCCACACTTGGCCCAAAGTCTAGCCCCATAACCTTGCCAAGGTTCTTCCCCACTTCACGGAACCCCTCACGGGCCGTGAAGTGTCTCACGGACCGTGGGGTGGTCCGTGGGCCTACACTTGGTCCTTGGTTGGGGTCCTGGATAATAGGGGCTCAATGGATCATCACACGACCACCCCCATGAACCATGGACCCTCACACGGTTCGTGGTCCATCCCTTAACCCAGTTCCAGAACTTGTTTCAAGCGTCTTTCAAATTACTGGCAGTCTCATTGTTTTGTCCAAACCTTTCTCATACGAACTTCGAATTGAGTGAAACTAGTTGCATAGCGAATATAACACAAATAGATTCAATTTTATATATAGTAGCCTACACGGTTCGTCCCTTATCAAAATTTATGGTTCCTCAAAGTACACTATCTAACCTGCCTCTCTATGTAGCCAAAAGGTCCGTTTTAAATCCGGCCACTTAAAACCAACCCATGGCTACCAAAATTCAATCATGACCAGTTCAAAACTATCCAAGATCAACCATTAAGAAGTTCGAAAATATTTGGGTCATTACATCATCTCCCCCTTGCGAACATTTGTCCTCGAATGAGCTAAGACTATGGCTTGAGAACATCAATCAAAACAAGAGACATTCTAATAATAATTCAAGAGATCATGCATCATATCAAAAGTCTTTCAAAACTCATGTCAAAATATCATTTAAATTGTTTTTGTGCTCCTGAATGCATGCAATGTCATGAAACTCAAGAAACAGACTTAGGATAATAAAAGGATAGAACCTAGTGCCTTAAGCTTGAGTAGATTGGAAGAGATAAGGATATCGCTCCTTCATGTCTAACTTCTATTCACATGTAGGGATCTCCATATGTTAATTTCTCCAAATCACTCTTAACCGAGGCCACATCCTTTTTACGAAGCCGCTTCAATTACCTATCCCAAAATTTCAATCGAACTCTTTCACAAGTCAAGTTTCTCTCAACTCCAACACCTTCCAAAGGCACAACCGACCAAAATCATGAATCCACTTCCCTCAAATCTTAAGATGTCTTGGTGGATATCGTGTCCAGCACACACAACTGAATTTGATACCAAAGCATACAATCTCTCCCTTAGGAGAAAACCTCCACTTTTCTTTCAGAAACTAATCCACTCCAAGAGTAACATCAAAATCAAACATCTCAAGTTCCACAAGACCATGAGGAATCACTTTATGCAAGTCAGAGATAGGACAACCCAATAGACCCTTTGAGAAACAATAGACTCTCCCATGGGAGTAAAAACTAAGAAAAGCTCCCTCAAAATTCAGGACTCAAACCAAGCATAACAGTCAAAAGGGGAATCACGAGACATAAGTTTGCACCTGGGTCAAGCAAAGAATAAGCATTAAATCAAAAAAATTTAACATACCAGTCACTATATTCGGAGTCCCTTCCGCTTCTTGTAGAGCATGCAACGCATATAACCTGTTGTTCCTAAGAGCACCTCCTTGCAGATATTTTTGTTAGCCTTGATCCTTCTTAGCAACCTTGAGACAGTCAACAATTTTGTGGCCCTTATAACCACATCCAAAACAAGCACATGGACCCCTCAAGCATACACCGGAATGATTCTTGCCACGCCTACCACACTAATGTCGTAATAGTCCACCTCCAACCTGAGCCCTTGGGGGAAGGACTCTAGTATTAACAACCTTTGAATTAGAACCTTGGCCAAGTTGAGAGCAATTAAAATCACCAGCCCTCTTAGAGTTGTAGAATCCACTATCATACTGGACCCTCTTAGAATGATTCACCCACCTCCCTTTGAGCTTCTCTCCCTCAATTTATTCAACATAAGTCATAAGCTTGGAAATGTCCATATCTCGAATAAGAATTGCCACACGGCACTCCTTCGCAACCAGATCTGATACACCAGAAATGAACTTGTGCATCCTTGCACGGGGGTCCGACACCAATAGAGGGGCATATTTAGAAAGCTTAGTGAATTGAGGGCATAGTCCCTCATCGTCATGTTGCCCTGTCGGAGATTTATGAACTCGGTCATCTTGGCCTCTCTAAGCTCAAGAGGGAAGAACCGATCAAGAAAGCCCATCTTGAATTCTTCCCATCCAACCTTAACATCCACCATCCTCTCAACAAGCCATTGGTTGTACCATACTTGTGCCACATCCTTAAGTTGATAAGCCGCTAACTCTGCCTTCTCCTCTGAACCCACACCCATAATAGTCAACACTTTGGTGAGTTCATTAATGAACTCTTGGGCATCCTCATCAACCTTAGAGCCGAAGAACTCAGGAGCGTTCATACGGGTGAAATACCTTACCCTTGAAGTCGGAGTACCAAAGTTCACGGGATTCACCGGATGGGCTTGGTTGGCCATGGCTCGGGCCAACAGAGATACCACATTCCTGAACTCAGCGTAGGACACCTTCTCCTTTATCAGTGCCCGAAGAGCTTGTTCCTTAAATTTGAGAGCTAGGTGGGGGAAGGGAGTTCTTCTGGGAGGCATGTTCTGAAGGAGCGAAAAGAACCAAGAGTTTAGAAAGAACTATCGTAACAACTTACGGCACGACATAAGGAAGAAATGAAATGAGACAAATTCCTAATACGTCATCATAGCCTCTTGTTCATAGACATGGCGCGCATCACGCCCATGAAAAAGACTCTAATTGACGCGACATTTGGACTCCAAGGATCATTACAAACCTAGGGCTTTGATACCATCTTGGTCATGACCCAGAAAGGGGGCCTGGATGTGACATGGAGAAAAAGAACCTGAAAGTCCTCGATCAAGCCATCATAGCATCATCACACACATCATCGGTTCAGAAGGGCGGAAATAAACACATAACACGTAAGATCTAAGGAAAACGGGGCTTTTGACTCAAGCTATGGGGCATTCCGGGTTAGGCGACTTTCTACATAAACACATAATCACCACATAATCCCACCATCAAGTCATATGCATAATCAAATACCACTTCCATAATCAAAGCTCATAAACCATAATATTTCAATAGCCATAATATCCCAACAATACAATCCAACGTACAAGAGTTTAGTTTGTCCAACAAGCTTCTAAATAAGATAAGTGGGGCCTCGACATAGTTTGAGGCTCACCCTCAATACATAGGTAAAGAAAATAAAAGCAACACTAGCTAGATAGAAAGTGGTTATGGCCCATGAACAAAAGGGCTCACCATAAGCAATAAGCTTCAAGATGATCACACGACTCACCACAAGCAGTAGGCCCATAGTTTGACGGAAAAGCGTATGGACCCTGTGAAGCTAGTCCACCCCGACTCAAATCCCTCGGTACTAAGTTATCATCCCACAAGAATACATATACATATATATCCATGCTTTAAAACAGAAACTTGACACTTGAACTTCAAATCAATCACACTTGGGCTTAAAAGACAAATCACTTTCATTACTCTCATGCATACTTAACAAGAGCCAAAAAATTTCATATTCATGCTTCAGTGAGCTAAAAAGCCAAAGTTACATTCATGTCAAACTTCATGCATAAGAGTAGCTCCATTCTTGTCATATCATATCATATCATGTTGGTGTAAACACCCATAATTTCTCAAAGAGCCATAGCGTAGACATTATGTGATCACATTCTTTTCATAACCCATACTTGTACCAAAATCATAGTCATACATCTGTTTGAGACTTATCCCCCCTTCAAAGCTTCATCAAATCTATGATCATGCATGAAAACGCCATGAGGACCAATGAGAATAGCATGGGTATTAAAATTCAAACATTAAATTCAAATCAAGAGTAAACCATACAAGTTTCAAGTCAAATCAACCTTCAAATCACCATTTAAACATTACCCATGCATAATTTCAAAGCAAGAGACATGCATACTTCAACCTTCATCAAATTGAATGCAATTTAGTAAAATTCAATCTTAAAATCAACTTTAATTCACCTACTTTCTACAGTACATAATCCCAATCAATGAAATACTTCAAAACTTAAAGAACCTATAGTTAAAGAAGCTTAAATTCATAATTTAAAACAAGGGTTCTTGTGTCTTCATATATGGAAGATATTTCCATGAATCAATCCCACATACCTTGAAATTGATCAAGAGAATTAAAAATTTTCACAACAAGGATGATCTTCCCCAAATTTCTTCAAGCTTCCAACAATGAAGGTCAAGAGAATTTCAAAATGGATTGAAGAGAGTTAGAATGGATGAAAAATGATTAGGGTTAGGTTTAAGGGGTTTAGGAGACATTATAAAGCCTAAATGGAGCATAGGATCTAATTAAATTACGAATTAACCATTAATGAAATGGACTAATTAACTGGACACAGTGCCACACGAAAGGCACCAGGGGTCGTCCAATGTTACACGGTCTGTGTACCTGAACGTCTTGCTACACTTGGTATCGTCTTCAAATTGAACTCTCGGGAGACTGAAACGACCCAAAAAGTTCCTAAAAATGTGCTTCGGAAGTTACCGGAAACTTATTTTAGCTATATCTAAAAAATCCATTTTGTTGTTCAAAAATTTGACTTCATATTCTTGCTTAGGGGGTCAAATTGAGTGGGAAATGGGTCTAACCCAAATTTTAGAGCAACCGTATCAAA
>JBCEWC010010293.1:0-17795 GCA_038996855.1 Solanum aculeatissimum | reverse complement strand
CACCTTGCAGTGTATCACAGTACACGATACACCAACATTTTTATTTGATTCATCATACATATGAATGATTCATATATCGAATTTCTATGTCTTTTGTCCCCTCGTCGATTTCCAATTCTGCTGAAATAGTTAGATTTGAAGGAAATTGTTTGTCCAACAACTACTCCATCACTCTTGTATCGCAAATAAACGATGTTGTTTTTCCAAATCCCAGCATGCCTCAACATAATTGCCACATTCGACATTTTTTGTGTTTACAGTATTCTTCCTGTTCGTTACAGGTTGAATGAAGATCTGTAAATTTTTGAATTTTTGAATATTTGAAACGTATTGTTGCCTTATTATTTAGGGATTTGGTTAGGGTCTGTTTAGCAAAATTTTAGGGATTGGATTTTACTTTCTGTTTAAACTGTAACTGAAATAGATTATAATGAATCGTTACTTGTGAATCTGGTATAATGCAATGTATCCGCATACACTATGGGATTAGTAAAATTTTTACTTTTTTTTAACACTGTCAATGTATACAAGGTAAATTCTTCCAAGAATTTTCTAAGACTACAAAAGCAAAGGAGAAAAAGAATATGTAATCATTTGTGCGTTTTGGCAAGGCATATCCTTGGTTAATTTCAATATAGGAAAGAGCAGATTTGCAAATGCAACTATATCAAGACTGAATTGCTAAATGTTTGTTCAGTAAAGAAAGATAAATGATATTCACATTCTGTCCTTTTCCAATTTTCTTCTGTTATCTTCAAAGTTGAGAAGTTTCCTACCCAAAAGTTATGTAAATGCTTCTCGTTGTTGTGTAGGCAGCTCCAGTTCAGGCTCAAATGCTGTTAGCCGAGAAAAGTACTGATCAACCATGTCATCGGTTACTTTTTCCAAGCTTGGAGGATCCCACTGCACGTTTTAACAGAAATCAAGAAACGCTCTCCAAGGTTAAAGGGCACTATTAGGAAAATTCCACTGGGAAGAGGATCATAATTCACTAAAATAACATATTGGTTTACCTTAGGTGCAAGATCTCTATCCACAAGTCGTGCACGAACCCCCTGATAGGAAGATATCAATGCACAATGATGGTCATCCAGAAAATGTAGTACCGAAACATTCATTTATTTATTTTGCAAGATATATTACCTCACAGAAGTCACTAGTTATTTGTCCAGATAAAGTTTGTAGTGACATTCGATACTCACGCCTTAGGCACTGGTCCAGAGTCTGATGTCTACCTTCGCGTATCTGATAGTAGGTATTAGTGGATGGTCATCTCACAATGACCTGTGGCTGGAAGAGGGGAAAGAGAGAATATTCTATCTGGAAAAAGTTACAACTTACAGATCTCAGTGAAACTTTCAAACTCAGGGGAGACGTTTCTTGTAGTTTTCTGAGTGTTGCAACACACCATGCATCTTGCTTCTTGGCTGCCTCATTCTCCTGACAAAAGTAATGTTTCTTTTTAGAAATGTAATCACACCTGTGATTAAAAACTTTCATGCGTACAGCAGATTTCAATGACTCAGGTTGTACAATAGTCAAAAAAGTGCATCATGCTAAGGCCTCTGCATGCATTTTAGCATATGGGGAAGTTAGAATCTCCGCAATATACTTTCTCCAAGGAATGATTACTAGAATTTAGTGTCACAACGGCACTTGGATCTATAGGTACTTTTAGAACCTCAGGGAACAAGCAAAGTGAACAATGATCCTTGGTTTTTTTCAGATTTTTCACTTAGTGGTAACTTGTGACGGCCAAGGTATTAAAAGCAAAGCAATCAGAAGCTGAACGTTATTGCATTGATCAATTCAATTATGTTTCTATTACCACCCAAAGATGTAGCCTAACAGTCGAAGAAGCGTATGAAAACATGGAAGGTCAGGCTTCAAATCCAGCAGACGGAAAAAGTTAAAGTGATTTGGAGGCCAGAGTTACCAGATACTAGTACTGGTGCGAGATAGCAAGTATCAGGGAAATAATCGAGATGAGAACAAATTTTCCCAGATACCACCGTTAAAGAACTATTGTTTCTACTGTTCACATTGATTGTGTACCCATCCGATCAAGTTTCTTATTCGGTAATAGCCTTCATACTCCAGTCTAGATGGAATTGAGATAAATTGTTCTAGAGCTAGGGATGCTTCATCCTCTACTAATATGAACATATCCTGTTCCTGGGGTTGAACCCTTATGTTGGCAATAGCTGCCACCTTCTGAGTACTACATTTTTAGTTCCTGATCTTTCTTTTCCCGTTAGAGATATTAAACAAATCAAAATCAATCAATGTACAGAACTTTGTATCATTCAGAGACCTTTTCAGTATAATGGAAATATGGATACAGACACGGAGGAAATAAATGCTCACCAAAGCATCAATAATTTCTTCGACTGTGTCATGGCTGAAACATTCATCAAGAGTTTCAATCCTAAGGAAAGAGAAAAGATGGATTAGTTTAAGCTATCAAAATACAGATTGATCTGCTCATCTGCAAGCAAGATCACACACAACTCTCAATAAGAAAACAATATTTTTTTATTTTTGAGAACAAAAGGTTAAACAACACTAAATACAAAGACCAAATGATCCAATACGAAACCATGAAAAAAGTTTTCAGGAGCCACAGTTTCCAAATGTAATGTTATGTTTCAGAGAGCTGAAACTTTGCTCCACCAGTTGATGCATTCTATACAACTTCAAGGGCAAGTTGGTGACAACCAGTTTCTCTATAAAAGAAAAAAAAAAGCAACTTCTGCACTTGGGAACCTATGTGAAGCTTAATTTGAAAAGCTGGTTGCAGGATTTTCTGTTTAAAAAATTAAACAATTCGCCAGAAATTACCAATTTGGATCCTAGAAGAGAAAAAAAAAGATAGACTTGCAAATCCTTTCTTTTTGACTAGCATAAAAAATGTTAAAAGAAAAAATTGCAAGTTTCTCATGCGCTCAAATCTACTTGTTTTCAAAGCAAAATGATGAAGCAAGGCTGCAGAAGTCTATTTATGATTTCAATAAGCCAAAGGATTGATTCCATGTCCGATAAGAAATATGAATGGGATTCCCTGAAGATGTAGGTTTGGAATCAACTGACTGGAGCAATACGTGCTTGATTAACAACTAGAAAAGGTGCTTCAAATCCGAAAGCAGCTCATAACACAAAGTGCAATCTGTATCAATCCACCCCTTTAAGAACTTAAGTGAGAACCTTACATATTGGACATTCATATTACATGTTTATCAAGGATGACAGGTACCTGTGAAGTACACTCTTCGGATCTGGATGGACAACCTCTCCACAATTTTCAAGAGATCTTTCAATCACTGAGGGATCATCAGTAATCAACGTTCCAAATTGTTCCTCAATTAAGGGAAGTTTCTGAGATGAATGGAGCAGGCAGATAAGAAGTTTCCAGAACAATTGTCAAATAACCCAAATAGGCTGTTGGCACCTGTGCAAAACAAATTAAGCACAGGTATTGGACTTACTGCACTGTGCGAGTAGTGTGTAGCAAGCCCACAGGAAATCATTTCTGCTCCGCTGATCTTATCTCCAGTTAGGGCCAGGTACTCTCCTGCAAATGGAAAACATTTAATTGCTTTCTTCCATGCCAATTTTTTTTCCATTGAGGCAGTAGCAAATCACGAAACAGGTGAGAGAGGCAGCATACCAACCAGAAGTCGCAAATAAGCTTTCAAAGGGAAAAAAAAAACACATTCTGCTTGAAACAACAAAATAGTATAGCATAAGATAGAAAAGCTTACACGAGCTGACATGCATGCAAATTAAGATTGGTTAAGGTTAAAACGCCATAGAGTATGAAGTCATCAAGGGTCAACCATGTAAATGCATTACATGATCTGGCAACTAGCATGTTGACTTATCACTATCAGTTACAAGTGATATCTACAAATAAAAGGCCCTGTAATTTTAGTCTGAAACCTTTTAAAGATAGTAAATAAACAAATTTAGGGAGCCAGATATTACCATCATGGTACGAAGTTAAATTGGGAAAAAAAAAGGGCAGTTCAGACAAATTCTGAACTGAGGAAAGCAAAAGTGAAGAGTCGTGATCTCCAAAATACATGAAGCAGGAGGCACACAAATTTACTTCCCAAGGAAATTGGGAAAAGTAACAACAACAACATACCAAATGAAATCCCACAAAGTAGGGTCTAAGGAGGATAGAGTGTATGCAGACCTTACCACTACCTCGTTGAGGTAGAGAGGCTGTTTCTGAGGGACCCTCCGCTCAAGTGTATCACTCCCAAATAAAGGAAGAAAAAAAAAGAGGAGAAAGCATAATGGTTAAGAAAGAAGTATAAAGTCTACAGGAGTAAAATAATAGCAGCAGCATATTTTGATAACAAATATACAAGAAGGAAAGCATCCAGATATTGACATGTTTACTTTCCTCATAGAAAATAGGCATCTCCTACATGTAGACTCAACTACCCTTAACTTGAAAAGAATTTGAGATTGAGAAACAAGGTGTGTGTAGAGGAGGAGGAGGGTGGGGGTTCAGAAAGATAGTTCCAAATTAGATAGTTCATCATCAAAGGCGCTCAGGTATATGTGTATCCAAACCACTGCACGAGATCAGCAAAAGAATTTACCCAAATAACCAGGAAGGCGAGAAAGGTAAAATGATGCCCCAGCATCAGGATGGAATCCAATCAATGTTTCTGGTGTGGCAAAAACCTACATGATGCAACACCCAATACCCTATAAGAACTGTGAAAAATCAATAACTTACAGCACTTGAAACACCTAAAGTATCACCTAGCACTGTCCAAATTTAATAGAACTTTGGACCTTGAAGTTCAATAAAAGATTTCTTTGACTAAATTACCTGCACATTCATTTACTTCTTGAGAAAATTAAAATCAGATGTAACCTTACAATAAGACCAAGATATCTAATGGTTTCTGGACTTTAAAAATGCTAAGTCTGTAGTTATAAATCACATATAATGGAAATAAACAAGCTTCTTCACTAGGAGTCAAAAGATTTAATAATGAACAAACATAATTACTATTTCACTTTTTGGTATAAGAGAAAATTCATCAATATAGAGCCTTTAATTTATGAAGAGTAAAGGATGAATTTTGTTAAATGAAATCAGTATCAACTCACAAATAGATTATAGCTAATAAAATAGAGAAGTAGCCAAAACAATCAATGAAGGGGGAGAAAAATAGAAGAGACAGAGGAAAAGTTGCAGCGGGGTTCGAATTTCTGCCTTAAGAAACCAAATACAGATAGAACTTATGCCTAAAATACAGCAGTAGCACATGAACTGGCTGCAACCTTGACCATCTAAATGCTTGTATACAGCAGTGTCTTTGCCTCAAAAACTACAATAATAAGGAACTGAACCTGAGATCAATCATAACGGAAATGCAATTATATGCTTCACTTCCGCCCATACGATGTATATCCTAATATGATTTCTAAGTTTCTCACCCCATTCCCACCTGCAAGACTGCCTATTTGTTCATTTACCAGGCTCAACACGAAATCATAAATAAGTTGTCAAGGCAGATCTTCTGCTCAATTTGTACTGTAAATGACAAGTATTCAGGATAATTAAAATCAATCTCATCGGCTCAGCCTTCACCGCATGTCTCCCCCCCCATCTTTGATCTTAAGGTGTCACATCCAATCGATGAGTTTCTACCGAATGAATCAGATTCTTGAGAAAAAATCTTGCTTTGACCTATCATTATAGAAACCATCCATTCAAGCCATCACATCCCTTTTTTCTCTGTTTCTTGATTGGAGATTACCAAAAAGGACTTTCAAGGACTACACTGCCCCTTTCTCTAACTTCTCTTCTTTTGTCCGTCAATGAAGCTGTAAAAAGAGAGGAAATAGAATAAAATAGTCTATCTTATTTTTTCCCGATTTTCCCCATCTCTCAAAAGAGCTACAAGTGTTAGTTCTTAGGCTCGGAGATAGCTGTTCAGGTCTAATAAAGCTTATGACCATTCACAACCACTTCAAAGTCTTCATACATAGGCATTCACGCGTTGATTCTGCCCTTTATCAAAAAATAGAATTTTAAAAGAAGTAGAAAGAGGAGAAGGATTCTAGTTCCAGGAGGAAAAAGTATGATTTTTAAGGAAAAAGCAATCACTACTTGTATCCCAAGAACATGCTTGCATTTATGTCATACAGTATAGAACCATCGACATACAACTCATAATTTTTAAACTTACATAAAGTTCATAATATGTGAAATCACTACACAGATATAAGAATGAGCACAAATGGAACTTCACTTTACTTAGAAATATAGTCTGGAAATTCTTGGACTAGGAGAATTAATTTAGAACCAACAAAGTAAAAGCTAAACTTGACTAGTCTTTTCCATACAGTTTTCTCAGTTGCGACACGGAAAGTTCCAGGAATTGAAATGCCAGCCCCACCACCCATGGTAACACCATTCAAAAGAGCAACCTGCATGGTTTGGAAATAGAGACCAGGGACTAGTTAACGTCAACAAAAGTATGATAAGTAATGAATATGCAATAACTGGACTCTCCTAAGTTCTAACACAGAATTTAGGAGGCAAGAGAGCAAAGTAACCCAAACCAGAAAGTCTGTACGAGCTTCTAATCAATAGAAAGATATCAAGAAACAAAGATAATACTCCTAAAGACAAGCAAATGCGCTCCAGAATTCTGGACTGAAAAATGATGTTTCAGGCGGTTTAGAAGAAACAACTCTATGATTAACCAAAAAAAAAAGATGATATGGCGAAGCTGAAAATATCTTAAGAGAAGTAAATTTTAGCAAAATGGAGTTGAATATCTTCAACAATTGGATCAAATCAGCATTTATCGTAGTGTAGGGTCAAAAATTATAGTCAAATATAACATGACAGATTATATTTCCCTCAACAGGCACAGTTAGGAAGATTGTATAGCAGTTAGCATAAATAAAGTAATTGTGTTACTATTTTGACTCTAAATATAAGATTCATCAAACTTTGGCAAATGGCAAGACACAGCAAACTCACTGAACACCTTTTTAATCAGGAAGTGATTGGTATAATTAACTGTCAAAGTTTTGTTTCTGCAGCATCTTAACCACAGTAAGATGGGAGAGAATCCAACCAACCGAACTGAGGTATCTGCTAAAAGATCCAGATATTCCTCTAAATGGTATCCTTAAAACTGCCTGCCAAAAGTACAGAGGTCTCGACATACAAATAAGCATTGGATTCTCATGCTTAGAGAGGCGGATGCAGTAACCAAGCCAAAATCATAGGCGGGCGAAGGGTAGCGCGAACGGCTAAGCCACTAATGTCATGGTGAAGGAGGCCCAGCATACATATACTGAATTACTAACCGGTGAAATACCAAACCACAAACTTTTCAGTGAATTATTGAGGCTATCAATGTGATGATCAAACAAGCACCAATTGATTTCTGTACATTTCTTTCATTTCCAAATTAGCTTGCGAGAAGTCTACCATTGTATGAGTATGTTATACATCCTTGATGATTCTCCACCTAATGGAACTTCTAGATAGTAGAAACTCTTGGGTTCCAAATTTAGTACAAATGTATGATGTGTAAGTCTGGATGCTCAGTTAGAATAGACACTGCTCTGGATCAAAGACTAGTTAATACAAAAAAAGTTCTTGATACCTATATAACGGATAGAAACAAAAGAATTCAAGTCAACATCTTCTTTTAGTATCTGATGTTCGAAGAAAGATTATACTTACATGTGGCTTCAAGTATGTGCCAACAACATACACAAAGCTATACATTGTCCAACAGAATTCTTTACAGCCTTGAAAATACCCTGCATACATCCAATTAAACAATATCCAAAAAAGGCTGGAGAAGATTAAATTAAAAATTGAGCTTAAAAAAGATTGGCAGCAATAGTTAAGACGCTCACTGCAGTTTTATATATCATCAACCAGAAACATCTTAATTGTTCCTCCTCAGAATATTCTGCTCAACTAGGTGTCACTTGCAATGCAGCAGAATATGAACAGAATCACTGTAAATTCCGAGTTAATATCTCAAAAGGTCACTCAATTTTAGAAATCTATCTAGCAAAGTCATTGAACTTTGTTTAGTATCAATAAAATCACTCAACTTGGGCCTTTATATCAACAAATCACTCAACCTAGGGTTTTATACCAATAAAATCACTCAAATAAATTTATCATCAAAAAAGAAAAATTAAAATGACAAAATAAATTATTTTTTATGCCATGTTCATGATTAAAATAACAAAATAAATGGCAAATATGCATATCAATCTCTCTCAGAGTCGTCAATATTCAGGTATTGTTATATGCCACCATTTTATTTAGCTTTCTCAGGTAAAATAAACAACATAAGATTGTACAGTTTTTACCTGTTTGAATCAGAATACTTTAGATCTGCTTATAAACTTTGATTCGCCAACTTTAATTTAATGGTGTAAACTCCATTTATGTATACATGGCATAAAAAATAATTTATCAAATTTTTTTACTGATAAATTTAACTGTGATATTATTGATACAAAGGCCTAATTGAATGATTTTATTGATACAACAGAACGTTCAATGACTTTACAAGATAAATTCGACCTTTTGAGATATCAACTCGCGAATTACAGCAGTCAAAATTATGCACTATACCTTGTTTTATGAAATTATAAAGAGAGACAATGTCACCACCAGCAGAAAATGCTCTGTCATTTCCCTTCAAAGTTAAAAGAATAAATCAGTAGGTTAACATAAGTAAGTGCACCTTTAAATAATCCTAGAAAACTATAGTAGGTAGAGCAATAGTAATTTAATAGTGATGTAATCAACAGATTACCTTCAATACCACGAAACCAATATCAGGATCATCTTCCCAACTTTTGTACAGCTTCATCAACCTTGCCCCCTAAACACAACAGTTTCAAATTATCAAAAAAGAAGGTTCATTCCCAAAACCAAAAGAAGAGCCAATTCCACATAAAAACACGATTTTCCTTGGTGGGTATTAATCAAAAATCCAAAAAGATAGCGACAGATTTCCAAAATGGCAAAAACAGAAGCAAAAAAGCAAAAGGGCAAGAAACTAACAGTTGAATAATTGATGGCATTCAACGCATGGGGTCTGTTAAGAATTGCTGTTCTTGAAGCAGCTTTCCCCTCCACTAGAACCTGAGAAAATGCAACTCATATTATTATACCAAAAAATGGGGTTTTTCATGAAAGAATCTTCAATGGGCTCACTGTGTTTTCGGGTTCATCGATTAGAACATTGCTAGAGACACCACAAAAGCTTCTGGACTGAGAAACCCATCGGAAATTCTGCAGAAAACGCTTCAATATAGATGTTGATTTGAAATTCTGCATACTTTTGTTCTGTCAATCGTAAAGTTGTATTCTTTATCTTCTTTTCTTATACAAAAACAGCAAATTGGCGAGCAAGAATCACAGATTTCTTTTGACGTTTGGCAGGGCTCACATTTTCTGCTTTGCCTATTAATAAGAGGCAGATATCCCACATTTCATTTACACTACTCTCTTAATTTATTTGTTTACTTTTGATTTAATATAAAATAAAAATAAAATTTTAACACTTTTAAATTAAGGCAGCTTATTTGCATGTTAATTAAAATTATCAATAATTTAGAATGAAATTAATAACATGGCACCAAATTCAAAAAGATAAATACTTCTGTCACAACAATAAATAAAATTGAAACGAGGCCTATTTTTGACAACTGCCAAGTGCCAAAAAGGTCCACAATTGTGATTTGACGAGGAACTCCAACCCCTTACAATTACTCATATTTAATTAGTAGTAATAATTTCATATTTATCAACTTTAGGTGGCATTAATATCCCAAGTAATTTAGGATAAATAAAGGGAAAAGTTACATATTTAGTCTATCATTTAAAATAATTATATTTATTCGAATAAAAAAGGTTATAGTACATTATATCGTATCAAAAAATATATTTTATATATATTATACTAATAGTTATATTTATTTATTAATTTATGAATTATTATTTATAATTTTTTTAATTAAAAATAGCAAAAGAAATTTAAGTGAGTCAGCTTCATTGAAGGTAGATATCACAACGACAAAAATTATTCCGTCACGGAACTTCTATGAATTCCTTTTTCTTTTTTCTTTTTTTTTTGCAGACAATTATTTAAAAGTGTTTTTATCATGTTTTTTATATGTGAAAATTTAATAGAAATTTTACTAAATAATTCTAAAAACGTATAAGAAATGTCACACGTATAATTTGTGATCAAAATGTTTTTATAAATAATATACTATAATATTTTGATGAAATTAATTCAATTAAATTCTCAGGGTTATATATGACTCAGGCTTACACTAAACACGAAGTACTAATGATGGGTATTTCTTAATTTTATTTACTTGGATAAATTGAGATTTTTTTTTTCCTTTTCTTTTTAGAAAGGATAAATCTTTGTATAGAAAATAGGAAAAAATATCCTAATATACTTCTTCCATTCCAAATTAGTCATCAGGATTTCCTTTTTAAAATTCATTTGATTCATTTTCGAAGCTGAATTAGATTATATCATTCAATATAGAAAATTATAGGATAAATACTATTCACTTCTTTTTAATTTATTTGTCTTGTTTTAACTTAATACAAAGTCATTAAGAAAGTAAAGGAGACTTTTGAATCTTATGGCGTTAAATTAAAGACATGTCATATGTTCATTAATCTTACAGACTTAAATATGTCAAGTGAAATGTTAAAATAAAAAATGTATTTGTTTTAATCGATTTAAAAAAGAAATAGAACGAGTAAATTAGAAAAGAGAGAATTAGTATAAGTTATAACTTTTTTTATATTAATAACTTAATATGATAAATTAAAAAAAAAAACGATGATGGTGCAAATATATTTTGTGCTTTTAACCCAACTCGCGCCGAAGAAACCTATTCAATGGTCACCACTAATCGCTTTTGGTCTCAAATCTTTGGGGTTACTTTTTCCAATAAATGTTGATTACATTTAATTGACTCTCAAATTTTATTTGTATCACATAAATTGACACAAAATAAATAATATATATTAAGTTCATGCTGATATGGGTTCCGATCTCATATATATATATATTTGTTCAATATGATACTTAACAATCAAAACTTATAATTTAACTCACAATGATTGAAATATGATACATATAATTTAAAATGATGTATAAATATGATACGTTTTTCAGTTATTGTGGCATAGGTATATTAAATTTAAATAAATACTAGCTAGACCACATGGTCCAATGTCTATGCTTGTCCTTTTTTGGAGGGCTAACTTGGATAGGTAAGATACGAGAAAAAGAGCCCATATTGAACATTATTTTTTTATTTTTTTATTTTTTAGTTTCTCATCCGGTATTCGGAGCCCATGGAGCTCTGACTAAATTCGAATCGCGCACTACAAAGCTTATTCAGGGATAGTGTTCCCAACAAGATTTTTTCCATTCTTAGGGCTAAAAATTGAAATCTCTGATTAAGAATGAAATAGTCTCATCACTGCATCACAACCACGTTGATTCCTTGTTTATGTCTATCTTATTGCATCTTGGCCTTTGCAAATACTTCATGAAGAGAAAAATTGAAAAATAAATGTGATTTTTTTAATCCTTTAGACTATTTTTATATTTTTGGAGCAAATTTTTAACTTTTAAGTATGAATTCCTGCAAATAAATATAATGCAATGACTTTTCTTTATATTTTATACTAGGGGTGGTGTGTTCATACTGAGCATGGATTCAATCTCATAATATATATTAAGTTCATTGTAACTAATGAAATTTATGTTTAATTAAATAAAGGAGTTCTTTTATACACATTGTGTCAATTTTTTTTACCAAATAAGCACAATATATTTTTAATCACTTAACAAAATATTTATATTGCATACGTAATTCACTTTGAATACAAGTGCATATTTATCATAATATTACTATTTATTGCTATAAATGATAATAAATAAAAAGTATCGCTAAAATCAATAATTATTTTTAAAAAAATACTCACCCAAGTAATTTTTCCTATCTAGAATATAGATTTTTTTTATTTAAAATATTTTCATAAATTTCGTTGCTCTGAACTTTTATTTAAAAGTTATAGTTCAAAAAAGAATTTGTTAGATCTAGTAAGCATTATTTAAAAATTCTTTTTAAAATTTGTATCTGTTAATAATATAATTATTCTTATAGTGTCTTAAGTAATGTGATAACGCTTATAAAAAATTATTTTAATAGAATTAATTATAAGTTATTTTTATATCTTTTCCACCAATTGAATTTTACTTTATTCTATTAAGAAAGGATTACTCCCCACCCCTTCTCTTTTTTTTCCTTTAAATAAAATGATTATTTGTTTCAACTATAAATTTTTTCTCTTTTTTCAGATCGGAGTTTACATATTCAACACTCATTTTCAGCCAAATAAAAAGAAGCGGTAACCAGAATAATAAAGTTCAAACAATGTATTTTTATAAAAAGGGAAAAAAAAAGATTGTGTATTGATTTTTTTGTCAATGACTATTTATTTCAATTAAAAGGTTAAATTCGTAAAATATTTGTTTGGAATTTTACTTTTTCTTTGTATACGATGATTATTTATTCTAAACGTGTATGTTTTTTCCTAGCCAAATATATAAAAAGAATTTGGTTAGAATATTATTATCTTTAGCCAAATTTTAAAAATTATAATAAAAAATATTTAGTTAGATTTTTTTTTTACTTTTACAGATTTGGCCAGTAAAAATCAAAATAAAATTTAAATATGCATCAAATAAAACTCATCAATATTCAGAGGTTTTAATCTAGAGAAAAGGGTCAAAATGTCCTTAAATTATGTGAAATGAACAAAAATGGTTTTCATTTATAGTTTGATTCAAAAATATCTTTATTGTTATTTAATGTTTAAAAATGCTCCTTTTCCAAATAAATTTGTTATTTATTTTATTTTTGAATGCGTTATTTTACTAATAATATTTTTTTATAAACAAATATTTATCTTACTTCATTTAAGAAAAATTTAAAAATAAAAATATTTCTTGTTTTATTATAATTACTATTTTTATCGTTAACAAAATATGTTGGGTTTACTATGATATTATTTATGACATATATTATTTGTTACAAGGATACAATGTTTTATTTTAAATGATAATATGAGATTAAGAAAAAAAAATATTTTCTTACTTTTTTATTAGTTAAAGTGATTTTAAAAGAAACAAGACAAGAAAAAAAATTCTTTAAGAGTAATATTTTTTTATTAGGAACACAATATGTTTTTTATTTTTTAAATAATATATTTATTTAGAAAATGACATTTTTGATCCATTCATTAGCAATTATAGCATATTTGGAACAAAATAAATATTTTTATTCGTTTCACATCATTTAAGCGCATTTCTTTTTACCCTTTTTCCCTTTTATCTATTCATCTTTATTAACTAAGTAGAGTGCCAAGTCCATGAGGCATCAACTAACATGCAGCTTTTCATGTGACTGCAACAACTTGTATCACAATTCTCCCCATAATTCTCCTTGAATTTCGATACTAACAATTTTAATATTAATCACAATATTCTAACACAGAATAGATCTGGATTATAATTTTTTTTTTCAGTCATGGCAAAACAACCCACTAGAGTTCTTGTCACTGGAGCTGCTGGTACAATTAATCTGTTTTACACATTGATTATGTTATAATTTTGGTATAATTGTATCAGGTTCTTTTCTTGACATGGATGAGTTAGTATTCTATTTCATAGCTTGTGGATTTTGTCTTTGCCATTTGATTATGTTGAGTGTCTTGTCTTCAAAGTCTTTTTTTTTGTGTGTGAAAATTTCCTTTAAATCACATATGGGGTATCATGTTAACAGTAGCTGATTTGAATTATTTAGTGAATTTTCTCTAGTCTATTTTCTTATTAAAATTAATGGAATATTTGGGATCACTTGAAAAACCTCTTGTTTTGTTGGGTTGTGCATATTTGTCATGGAAGATTGTTAGGCATATATGGAGCTTCTTGAATGTAGAAAAGGATCCCATTACTGTGCTTGTTACTGGTGCTGCAGGCATGTTTAATTTATATTCATTATTTTGCTGCATTTATTTTCTATTTTTTGTCAACTTTTTATTTAATTTTCCTGTCTTGATAATCATAGAGTAGTACTATATTTGACAAGAACATGGCTATATAAGATTTATGTAGTTCTTGGCCAATTGATTAATCTAGATTTAGTCAGAGTGGTTTGGTTATATTAGAGAGTCCAAGCATGTGGAAATTCTTTTTTGGTAATGGGGGATTGTTATCTTGTGTTCGTGTGAGCATCTCATCTAAAAATTTAAATTATTAGAGACATCACACTTTTATTATTTAATTGTATTCTCAACAGTTTTCAAGCGAGATCAATTTAGATTCACTTCAAAAAGGAATTGGATTGAAAGTCATCTGGATTGTCTTATATCTGAAAATTAAATTGTCAAACCATAATAATGAAAAACATATATGCTACAAGAAGTTCAAAATGCGGAACTTGGATTTAGAGAATTAGGCCATGTGATATAGTGAAAGAGAAGAGAGGGTTTTCTTGTGGCAAAACATTCAAGAACAACAAAAATAACAACTATTCCTCAATCCCAGGCAAGTTGGGGTCAGTTATATCAATCGTCACTGGTCATGTCGCTCCATTATAGTCCAGTCCATCACAGTCCAGTATTCTGCCAAAACATGGCCCTTTAATCTGTCCTTTTTTGTAACTTTAGTATGGTATAAGATGACCAGTACTGTATGTTGATGCTTGTTGTGGGTTTGAACATCTTGTAACAGGTCAAATTGGATATGCTCTTGTTCCGATGATCGCTAGAGGAGCCATGTTAGGCCCTGATCAACCTGTGATCATACACATGCTTGATATTGAACCAGCTGCTGAGGCCTTGAAAGGAGTGAAAATGGAATTGATTGATGCAGCTTTTCCTCTTCTTAAAGGTAAAATACAGTAAGAAAAAAAAGATCATGCGACCACTTTTTCTTTCTAATTTCTTTCTTTGTTAAATTTTTTTGTATATTATTGTTCCACAGATGTTGTTGCTACCACGGATGTTGTTGAAGCTTGTAAAGGCGTCAATGTTGCTGTTATGGTTGGTGGATTTCCACGAAAAGAAGGGATGGAAAGAAAGGACGTAATGTCGAAAAATGTTTCAATTTACAAGGCACAGGCCTCTGCCTTGGAGCAGCATGCTGCCCCTGATTGCAAGGTAAGAATGTTTTGTTATTCAACGGTAATATGTTCAGACAAACAGATTTTCATCCATCTTAGGTTAAAAAAAAAGTTAATTATCTATGAAAACATTACAGAAAATTGACATGTTTATCGCGATGTCTGATTGGTGCAGGTTTTGGTTGTTGCTAATCCAGCTAACACCAATGCCCTTATTTTGAAAGAATTTGCGCCTTCCTTTCCTGCGAAAAACATCACTTGCCTAACAAGGCTTGATCACAACAGAGCTTTAGGTCAGGTTTCGGAGAGATTAAACGTTCACGTTGGTGATGTAAAGAATGTGATAATATGGGGAAATCACTCTTCAACTCAGTATCCAGATGTGAATCATGCTACGGTGAAAACTGCTGCTGGAGAAAAGCCTGTCAGGGAACTTGTTGCTAATGATCAATGGTAAATGCTCTGCAGTCTACACCGTTAAAGTCTTGTTCTCAGATCTTTACTTATTGTAAAAAGGGTAAAAATATAGGAGTATAGGTCTATTTATGCCATAATCAACTCAAATACAAGAAAGTACATCATCAAAATAAGATTAAATCAGTACTAATAAGCTTCCACAAAAATGTTAGGTTGAACACGGAATTCATCACCACAGTGCAACAGCGAGGAGCCGCTATCATAAAAGCTCGAAAGTTATCAAGTGCATTGTCTGCTGCTAGCTCAGCTTGTGATCATATACGTGATTGGGTTCTAGGCACTCCAAAGGTTAAGTATCATGCATTTTTATTACTCCCTTTTTATATTTATAATACTTAAAAAGGGTTAGCCCAGTGCACTAAAGCTCCCACCGTACAATCGGTCCAAGGAAGGGCTGGGCCACAAGGTCTATCTTACACTGCCTTGTCTGCAAGAGGCTGTTTCTATGGCTTGAATGCGTGACCAAGGCTCCCCTTCCATAGTATATACATCAATAAAATGCAAGTCACTTAAAATGCAAGTCACTTTTCTGTTCTTTTGCCATCACTCATCAGACTAAATTTTTGTTACATGTTTTGTTCAGGGAACATGGGTTTCAATGGGAGTCTACTCTGATGGATCTTATGGAGTCCCAGCTGGCTTAATTTACTCTTTCCCTGTTACTTGTGAGAAAGGAGATTGGTCAATTGTGCAAGGTTAGTTTGTGGTCTCATTTATGATCAATTAGTTTCATCTTACAAAATTTTAGTACTGAATTTGGTGAATACTGCATCTGGTTTCACATATTAGTCTTTTCCGCAAATTAAATTTATTTCAAAATATTTTACGTTTAAGAAAAACAAGTAGTCCTTTTTTTTCTGATCTACACCCTTCCTGTTTCAATTGATGAAATATTTTGGCAAATACTTCAATAATTGGAACAGTAAAAGAGTACATTAGAATACTAAGAGGAATGTCGTCAAATGTTAAAAGACAGATAATATGAACCGAAGGGAGTATCCATTGTTTGAAGCTTGCCTATAGATCATTCTCCATTGTTGATGCAGGTCTAAAGATAGACGAGGTTTCTAGGGCCAAGATGGATGCAACAGCCAAAGAGTTAGTTGAGGAAAAATCCTTAGCATATTCATGCTTAAACTGAAAGCGCGATTAATTCTGCTCATCCAGGGAAATAAACATTGGAGGATGGATGAAATAAATAAAATTTCAGTTAATTTTTATGTAGTATATGTTGAGTCTTAACAAAATATGATTCATTGCTACTGCTCTCTTGTATAACCAACTACTCTTTTTTATTTTCCTATGGCCAACTTAAAAAGTTGAATATGATAATCTCCTTAATTACTTCTGTTCTAAGGTTTGGTTCTATTTTGTCGTCAGTTGAACTTCAGAATGAAAATTCAGAGATGGCAAATGAGGCGGGCTGAAAGGGTTCAGGGCGAATTCGTGTAAACTAGCCAAGACTTCGCCCTCGACCTAGCCCCACCCCGCTACCTACAACATCAAGTTTAACATATGTATTCATGTCTATTTCAATATCTTAGTGTCAAGTTTGAAATCTATATAAATGCAAAAACTCATATCTGTCAAAGAATTGAAAGAATATCTGCAACACAGCTACTTAAAGTAAATGATTTTTTAAACACAGAGATGAATAATTGATCCAAACAAAAAATAATAATAATGAGATTTTGTATGTTGTAATACAACGAGTCTGGAGCAAAGCTCAAGCAGAAATAAGGATAAAAACACAAAAATAAAAAATAATTGGAAATATATGTAAATATGTAATCAACACATATGCATATTGTAGATTCAATGTTAATACATTATTAAAAAAACAGTGAATACCGACCTCAAAATTATCGACTTCTATTAGAAGTCGGTAATTTTTGACTTTCGGAGGTCGGTATTTGTTAAAAAAATAAATCAAAACAAAAACTTCAGAAAATCGACTTCAAGAAGTCGGTATTTAATGAAAAAAAATGCGAGAAAATAATATATTGACCTTTGGAGGTCGAAACTGTTCGCGGAAAAATTAAATACAAGAAAAACCGACCTCTTATAGT
>JBCEWC010010292.1:0-17797 GCA_038996855.1 Solanum aculeatissimum | reverse complement strand
TTATTTGAAGTTGACTGTCAAAACTGTCCCTCTAGGCCACTTTCTAGCCCAATTTGCATTCGGCCACTTAAACTCAAATTGTGGCCACCAAAACTCAACCATGGATTGTAATACATCCTAGAAGTTTCAAAAATTTTTGGGTTGTTACAACAACGTGACACCAGTTATGGGATAGTTGTAGTTGGGTTTTCCTTATGTTATCCATTACTTTAGACAATTTTATCTTCTGCTTCTATTATCATTTTGGGTTGTTCAGTGTTGGGCTGACCTACCTTGGTAGGTTAGGTGAGTGCAATCACACCCAAATTTTGAGTCGTGTCAGTTTTTTTCTTTAATTTGTTATATTTAGTTTAGGCTGACTTGTCTCTACGGGTTAAAGACAAGTGCCATCGCACCCAATGTTAGATTGTGACATCCAATAACTTCAAATTATATTAATACGTTAGGATTAATTACTAAGTATTTAAAGTGTATTTTATGTGGTTTAGGACCATAAGAGATCTCTTACACCAAGCCTAGTTGAAAAAAGTTCTAATGGCCAAGTTTTGGAATGAGTTCACATGAGGGTCAAATTCGAATAATCAGATCTCTCAATATATAAAGAGTTAGGTGGTATTTGGGTCTTCTTTCTAACGCCACCAAGTTTTCTTGTTTTGTGTTTGGAGTAACCTATAAGAACAAGCACTGTCAACCAACTGACCATGCATTGTTGCTATCAAGTCTAACTAAACACAAAATTTTTGTGGGTACCATTTTTCAACAAGACATGCTATGCCATAGGTATCAATACTATACGCTACCAATACTACCTAAACATTCTAAACATGCCGGTTCAATAGAAAATAAATATCCACAGGGAAAATGAACACAGACAAGAAAACCTTTGGAATAAAAAATTAGGATAGTTATAGGCCAAGGCTACTCAGACTTCACTGAGGCTTATAACTTCCCACACCCTACCGAAAAAGTTGTACATTGTTCCCAATGCACATAAAACATAATATAAAGATCTTGAGTCAAAAGAGAACATACCTGGGTGCCTAAGAGTCTCTCTCACTCTTACTTTGTCTACACTCTATGTCCCCGGTGGACTCCTATACTGTCAGACCATTACTTTGTCTACACTCCATGTCTCTTGCTCATGAGCTACCCATAACTCCTCATCCTGCCTCGAACGCACATTGGCTAGCTCTTGATCATGCTCCTCAGTCAGCCCCATATCAAAGTGTACAACATTAGCATCATTTGTTTGGGGCCTCTTCACAGGAAAGGCAGTGTGTACTACTTTGGAGAGAACAAGTCAACTACAGGATACTTTGGGATTATCTGTGGTGTATCAACTAGGGCAGGCAATGCTGCACTGATCTAGGTTTGGAGCTACTGCAACTCCGACTGGACGACCATCAAATCCAAAGGCTTCACTTTACCAAGGTTCTCCTAGATCCGCATCTCAAAAGTATCAATGCGGGTATTCACGGGACTAACATTCTCCCGGATAACTGTAACCATGAATTCCTGTATGTGGGTCTCAACATCAACAATTACCTGGCGGAACCAAGGCCTTAACTTCTGTAATAACTGAGGCATCTGTGACTTAGTACAGGCTTGTTACTGCGCCAAGGCCTAAAATGCTACCGCAGACACAAAGGCTATGCCTGCATCTGCTGGAGTCGATACCATGACCACTGGGGAAGGAATATCAGTAGTGAGCCCTCTCTCTACCTCTGTCTCAGCTTGTAGGGTCCCCTTGGTAGTAGGTGCAATAGCAATAGTAGTAGTAGAAGGCTCAGTTGGAGGCACTGGGGCGAATACCTCTGACATGGTACTTAAGGCCTCGATGCTCGCCTGAGTGTAACCAAATTTTCATCAACCTTGATCAGGCTGGCATGCAGTGTACGCTGATCCTCTACTAGCACATCCACATGATGAAGAATCCTCAGTCATGCCGCTAAACATAATTTATGAATAAGGTACGAGAATGGGATGGTTGTGGACCTCATCAGGCCCGCCTCATGAAATTTCTCTAAAATCAATATGGCCCAATCAATAGCATAGTAAGCTATGATGTTGACTACTAGAATACTATGGTCCTACGTGAGTGTATTATTTGCAAGTGTTGGCTGGATCTATGAATGAACTACTGCCCACCAAAACTTAGCGAGAAAGCTGAGGGTAGCCTTGACTATAGGCTCTGCTGACATGGTAATCCATGTGGGTTTGGGCCCCTCTGAAGCTATATTTCAGCAACCCATCTCATCAATGCTAATCTAAGCTATGGGTCCCTTATCACATCTAAGTCGCGAGTTTTCCCTACTCTGAAGTCGAACGCTGCTGTGGATCTGGGGGCTCCAAAATCGAGTCCACACAATATCTAGAAGATGGTCTCTTCCAAGATGTCCACCCGATGATCTCTCACCATCACCTCTTCCAAGATCGGATAGGTGGAGAGGCTTCTTCCCCTTGGAAAGAGAGTTATGAATTATGGAGGCGTAGGCGGTGAATAACTCTCTCACGAATACCAGTGAGTACCATCATAATGGTTATGCCAACCCCTAGATCCTGTGGAGAGCTATAGTATCCTTGAGTCCTGGGACATTATCATGTCCTATAGTAATAACTCGTTGCTCTTCAAAGATAGAACGAGCAGACCAACCCTGCTCATTCTATTGTATATCCTCCTAGTAGATGGTTCATATGCCCTCGATGCACCATCTGTTAGCCTCTGCATCTAGTGACGATTCTGGTGCTCCAGGGCCTAAATAGGACATAGAGTTTGACACCTCCTATGATCTAGAACTGGACCCTCTCTCTCCGAAGAGGTCATCTGAATGCTAATATTGGTCCTCTCACCTCCCTCATCAGACAAGGGAGGACGAATGATAATCGCCTGTGTGGTAGCCTATCTAGTAGTAGCTTAAGTTTGTCGTGGCTCGGCGTTTGGGTCAGGTTGAATGCCAAGCTCCTCTCTAGATCCACTAGACTTGAGGGCATGCTCAGAATCCATAGGCTCATCACACAGGCGTGCCCTCATGGCCCTAATATCATCTATCCTTAGTCGTGGAGCCATGGTAATTACAAAACACATAATCACAACACCGATTATTCCTATGAAATGAAAGCCAAAAACAAAACATTAGACCTAGACTGAAATAATAAGGCTCCATGAGAGCTATTTCATGAGTCAGAGAATGCTCTACGAGTCGTAAGGGGTCTCGTGGATTTAGAGTGTCATAATTCTAAGTTACTGGGATAAAAACCATGAGACCAGGTATTACTTATAAAATAAGTCATGAACTAGGTCGTGTATGTCATTCTGAATAAGGGTTTGATGACTAAAAAACTCTATGAGACCTTACTATGAGTCGTGGAACAATCTATCACTTGTAGAAGATCTCGTATGATGGGGTATCTAAAAATTTAGATTCTGGAACTTTTCATGAGGGGTAAGGAAAGCTCGTGAATTGATCAACGAGTTGTACAAAACTCTCGTAAAGTTATCCAGAAGTCAAACCTTTGTTAGGTCTATCACTTGAGTTCCCATGACAAAGTTTTTAACCAACTTAAGTAGAACCGGAGTAAAAACTCACACATACCACCAGGTTTAGCAACCAATGTCCTATCCCTATACATATATTTCATTTAAATCAACCCCATCGACAATGATCCAGCATGCATCCCTAGTGGTCCGACCTTTGGTTAATTTTTTTTCATATACTAATTGTCAAGCCACGAATGCATATCATTCCACCCAAATGGATTCATTTCAATGGCCTAATCACTAATTGAACAAAGGAATTTCCTAATAACACGTTTTTCCGGCAAACTAGTTTAATCCTAACCTAGGGAATTTCACCAATTTCATGATAATCACTGGGATTAAAATCTCACAAGTTCAACAAATAGTACAAACTCATACACAATCAATAATCACCCATAATTCACATTTAAAATTAATAAGATTTGGTTTAGGGACCGAAAACTTACCAAATTTATCATAAGATTATGTTGAAATTGATTTGGGACACAGAGAAGAAGCCAAAACCCTAGGGGGAAAACGTTTCAAGAATTTATACTGAAAAATTACATCGATTGCTGGTGAGGGTGGTCGGATCGATGAGGGATCGGGTTTCATAGGGTCAATTTAGGGATTTCATATTTTCAAATAGGGTCAAAGTAATTTTGACCCCGTATATATATTATGTCGGGTCAGGTTATAAGATGTTGGGCCTGGCTTGACGATTGCCTGAGCATGAGCCATGGAATATTTCATGGCCTGTGGATCGTGGTCTCATGGAAGCCTGACATGAACATTTCAGCCCCATACTCTACTACCCCTTCTAGAGTCATGGAATGCAACCCAACCCATAAGAAGGTTTCATAGAGTAGCTCTGAAACTTGGTGAAATATCGAAAAACCTACCTTAGGTCCACAGGACCCATTCACTACCTATATTCTACACTACAAATCGTACAGTTGGCTCATGGACTAGAGTGCACATATTTTTGCTTTCTAGACCATTCTATGAGATGATACACGAGTCATACATTGTTGTGTGACTCATGTAATCAGTCATAAAATTGAATTTTAGCCCAAAATGCTAGATTTTGTCTTGTACCTATAGAACCTACACACACACAGTTACCCTATATTCCACTAGTCCAAAATCTATATATTACAAGAAAACTTCTGGAAAACATTAAAACTACCTGACAAAATCAAACAAAACTATCCTATTACATCAACTAACTTGGGTTGCCTCCCAAGAAGCGCCTGATTTATTATCGCGGCACAACGTGGACTATCTAATTACTCATACTTTAGTGATATCCCAAACCTCTATCTCTATCTCATCTGGCCTCTTCATTGATCGACAAACATTCAAGATGACTTCTTCATCATTTAATATAAACTTGAGCAGGCCTGGTTCAATGTCCACTAGGGCTCGCCTAGTGGTTAGGAAAGTCTTACCCAAGAAGATTGGAAAGTCAAAGTCAACCTCGCAGTCTAGGATCAAAACCTTTATGGGAAATATAAACAAGTCCACTTTGACAAGTATATCATATAGTATCCCCACAAGCTTCTTCACCATGCAGTCATTTATCAACAGTTTCATGCTTGTAAGGGTAGGTGCTGCCAGACCAAGCTTCTTGAAGATCACAAGGGGAATTAAGTTCATATTGGCACCAAGATCACATAGTGCCCTCACGAACTCCACATCGTCTATAGTGCAAGGGATGGTGAATGCTCTTGGGCCTTCTAATTTCTTCACCAAGGACCTAGTTGAATATTCACTGTAGTGTTGAAGCTCTTGTGAAAGCTCCTCACTCGCAGTATGGTTCTTTGTGACTAGATCCTTCATGAACGTCGCGTACCCAGGCATATTCTCCAATGCTTGAATTAGTGGGATGTTGATATAGAGCTACATCAACATGGAGAGAAAGTGTTTGAACTTACCTTCCTCCTCCTTTTTGTTCAATCTCTTAGGGAAAGGAGGAGGAGGTTGAGGAATGAGTTTCAACTGATTTGGCACTACATTGTTTTCCTCATTCTCCATATGATCATCTTCAGCTTCAACCTGCCTGTTCCCTACATTCTCGTTACGCATGTCCCTATCATCTACTAGCATTGGAGGGTAGGTAGTCTGTCTCTCACTGCGAGTTATAATAGCCATACACTGCCCCTCATTATTTGGATTCTACACTATATTATTGGGTAGTGTGCTATTTCTGGCATTGGTTGTGCTGGGTTGACATTTGACCAAATTGTTGTTCAAGCTGTTTGATCACCATAGAGTGAGACTCGATGTTGCGATTAATACTGGAGATATCTAATATCATCATCCTAAGCGACTCATCCTGCACATCCACTTTTTTCAGCAAATGGTCAAACATCTCTTCAACTGTAGATGTGCAAGATCCAGCATCCTGATTGTATTGTAGGACATATGGACCAACTCTGTAACCATCTTTGTGGCCCCAATCAATATATCTATCTTGGCCCCTATTTTTGTCATAGTAGCCTTCTTTGTTGTTGTCTATGAAGGCGTCATCTCTTCCATAGTTCTGACCATGGTTTCCCTGCCCTTGGCGCCAATAGTCCTTGTTGGACCCTTAGGATTTGGGCCGGAAACACTCCATTTGGTATGCAATAAAAAATATATCTTTCTTATAGTAGAGTTTCTCGCACATGGATGGTCAAGCAGGCTGACGAGCAACTATATTTACTTTCTCCAGATTTTGCTTCATTAATAGCTCCACATTAGTTTGATCTATGTCAGTTCTTGCCATACTTCCTCACTTATTTTTGCTTGTCCTGCACTCACTGAGAATGAAATTTTAGTGGTAGCCTTATCCCTAGATCACCATGCATGGTTGGTTTTGACCACTCTCTCAAGTCCCTCAGCAATCTCCTGGAATTGACGAGCGATGATTGATCCTCCCATGATAGTGTCAGCCACTGCTTGTCTATTCTCATCATGGGCTTTGTAGAAGATCTCCACCAGGGCCTCATCAACAATCTTGTAGTTAGAAACACATCACAAACATTTGGTTTACCTCTTCCACGTAGCTTCTATTGAATCATCGGGTAGTTGCTCAAAGTTATTGATCACTTATTTCAGCTACAACTTCTTGGAGATAGGAAAGAACCTTTCCAAAAATGCTCTTTGCAGTTTGGCAAAACTGCTAATCGAGCTTTGTGGGAATTCATATAGCCATAATATTGCATTTCCAATAAGTGAGAGTTGGAAAACACAGAGCCCAACAATATCCATAGACAGGTTTTTGTTTCCTATAACACTCTTACAAACAAATACAATATTGTGTAGATGGCTATGTGGATCCTCTGATGGTAGGCCTTCAAATATTCCTTGGTTTTGCAACATCTGCAACAACCTACTTAACATGACAAACTTAGTATCATTTGGCAGTGGAGGTAACACTATAACTCTCGTGACATCCATTGCCATAGGGTCAAGCCAGTATTAGTTCCATGCAAGTGATACAACTTGCAGACCCTATGGTTGTGAATTAAGCAAGGGTGCATTGTCATTATTATTATGTGGATTCAATGCTCTATCAATCACACCACCAACAACATTATTCACATTCTCTTGGGCCATCCTTCTCAGCGTTCTCTAAATTTTTGGATCAAATGGAGTCAAGGAATTTTCTCGGCTCCGAGTGTTATACATACAATACACCTGCACGCTTAAATAAAAAAAACAACAAGAAGCATAAAATTAGGGATACAAAGATTAATCCCCAAATTATTTTGAATTAAACAAGTCTAGTTGTATTCCCCGACAAGGGCGCCACTGATTTGCTAGATAACGCTCAGTTCACACCTCGTTTTGAGGTAAAGGGATCATCAACTAATTAACCTAACCAAGGTTGGGATCATTCCCACGATAAATATGGTAGACTCAAGAATTAATTCAATTGCAATTTGAGAATGATTAACCTACTTAAATCCCCAAAAAAGGGGAGGGGGTTATCAAATAAAATTGACTAATGCTAAACTAATGTAGGTGATGGAAAAACATTAGAAGAGCTAACTAGGGTGATGTGTTCCCCATGAATCCCTAACTTGATATTATCAGGTAAAAGTAACCTTTTTCAATATAGGTGTAGCACAGTAAGTTAAGTTCACCTAAACCTATGATTAAGCGAATGGGTGAATTTCATCATGGAACTTGATCAGTCTCCATGATGTGACATTACTAACCCTTACTTTTTATCCTAGTACAACCTTACCTTAAGTTGGTTGATTAGTTGAGAAAAAAGCTCTATCGACCACTGTTAATTATCCCCTTTCCTATTCATTACTTCCTTGATCGGGCAAGTAACACTAGGCGAGTTCTAATGTAAGTGAAGAGGTTTAATAAATATTCCCTAACACACCTTTGAAGAATTACACTATATCCGATTTACCTTATTAGTTTATCATGGCTCCCACAACCCTAGTTGTGGATTTAGCTATGCATACTCTGTGTAAGTGTAGAAATCATGAAGAAGAAGAACATAATTAAACACTTACACAAAGATATTTGAGAATAAAAATCCAACTCTTCAATAGAAATCAAGTCTCGAATCAAGAGCACACCAAAAGTACCAAAAGATGAAGAACTATGTTAGTTTTGTCTCTAACTGCACGTACCTCTTCAAAAATTAACCTAAAAACCCATTTATAATAAGTAAAATACAAAGTCAAAATGAATTAGGAAAACTGTGTTTGTAAGCTTCACGGGACCCTTTCACGACTTGTGTCACACTCCACGACCTGTAGATTGGGGTTTCATGGACCCTAGCAGTCATATAGAGAAAACTTTTATGAAACCATTCCATGAGCCGTGTAAGATTCCATGACTCGTGGGAGAGTTTATTTGAGAAAATTCCTGCACCTCTCCAATTTCTTATCTTCAAGGCAGCACCATCACTTTACGACTCGTGATACCTTCTACGGCTCATGCATCCTTCTCGTAGAGTTGGTTTCAAGTTGAAACCCTTCACTGGAACAATATATGAATCCCACTCTATGGCTAGTGAAGTACTCCATGTATCATAGATCATTTCGTGAATCATAGAAAACTAGCAACTTTAGCATATTTGTCCCAAAACTTTGCCAACACTATGATCCTGCAAAATAAAAACAAAAAAACAATCAAATCTACTAACATACTATGAGAACACATAAAATTCAAAGTTTTAACAATAAAAAAGTGTTGTATTTTGGTAACACATCAATCTATCAGATGGTTAGGGTCTGAGATATGTTTTACAAGGTTTCCTTTCTTGAGTCATTCCCTATAGTTAATGAATTTCGTGATGTGTTTCCTAAAGATCTTCCTAGTATTCCTTCAAAAAGGGAAATTGATTTAAACATAGATATCCTTCTCGATACCGAACCTATCTCTATTCCACCCTATAGGATGGCTGGAGTTGAAAGAACTTAAGGATCAGTTGAAAGATTTATTGGAGAAGGGCTTTATTATGCCTAGAAAGTCCCCTTGGGGTGCTCCCATTCTATTTGTGAGGAAGAAGGATGAATCACTCCAAATATGCATCGACTATCATCAACTTAACAAAGTAACAGTTAAGAATAAGTACCCACTTCTAAGGATAGATTATTTATTTGATCAACCACATGGGGCTAGACACTTTTCTAAGACTGGCCTTCATTCTGGGTATCATTAGTTATGGGTTAGGGAATGTGTATTTTAAAAATGACTTTCGAAACAAGTTATGGGCACTTCAAATTCATGGTGATGTTTTTTGGGTTGAAAAATATACTGACAATCTTCATGGATCTTATGAATAGGGTCTTCAAACCCTATCTTGATATCTTTGTTGTGGTCTTTATGATGACGTACTATTCTACTCGCAAAGTGACAATGAACATGAGGAACATTTGAGAGTGGTCCTTCAAACTTTAAGAGACAACAAATTGTATACCAAATTTAATAAATGGGAATTCTAGATTAAAAAGTTATCTTTTCTTGGCCATATTTGTATGATCTAATGAATGTGACAAGAGTTTATAGACTTTGAAACATAAGTTGACTTTGGCTCTAATCTTGACTCTTCCAGATTGTTTGGATGGTTTTGTGGTATATTGTTATGCATCTAGGGTTGGGTTAGGTTGTGTGTTGATGCAGAATGGAAAGGTTATAGCCTATGCTTCTAGACAGTTGAAGGTGCCTGAGTGCAATTATTCAACTCATGACCTTGAACTACTCTTTGTGGTGTTGGCCTTTAAAATTTAACGACATTATCTCTATAGGGTTCATGTTGATATGTTTACTAACCACAAGAGCTTGCAGTATGTGTTCAATCAAAAGGACTTAAATCTGAGGCAACAAAGATGTATTGAACTTCTCAAAGATTATGACATGGGTGTTCATTATCATCCTGGAAAGGCCAATCTAGTGGTCGATTCTTTTAGTAGGATGACCATGTGTAGTATAAGTCATGTTGAGGGTGAAAACACAGAGTTGGTAAAAGAGGTTCACCGATTGGCTAGATTCGGTGTTAGGCTAAATAGCACTAGTGATGGTGGTGTGTTTTATTTTGATGGGTCTCAATCTTCCTTGGTTTTTGATGTAAATCCCAAGAAAGACCTTGATCATACCTTAGTTGAATTTAAGAAGTTAGTTGACGAGAAGAAAGTAGAGGTCTTCTCACAAGGGGGACATGGTGTCCTTAGATACCAAGGTCAGTTGTGTGTACAAGATATATATGGGTTGAAAATTTTAATTTTTCAAGAATCCCAAAACTCTTCTTATTCTAGTCATATAAGTTCCAACAAAATATATTATGATTTGAAAGAAGTATATTAGTAGGGTGGTATGAAAAGGGACATAGCCAAGTTTGTGGCTGAGTCTCCAAATTGTCAACAAGTCAAAGCTGAGCATCAAAGGCTAGGTGGCCGAGCTCAAGATATTGAAATCCCAACTTGAAAGTGAGAGGAAAGCAATATGGACTCATTGTTAGGTTACCCCGAACTGGGAAACAATTTGATTCTATTTGGGTGATTTTGGATTATATGACCAAATTGGCTCATTTCGTATCGGTTAAGACTTCAAATAGAACTGAGGATTATGCAAGGTTGTACATTCACAATTTGGTCCATATACATGGGGTTCATTTGTAAATAATATCAGATCGTAGTCCTCAATTCACTTCTCATTTTTGAAGTCATTGCAAAGAGGTGTGGGTACTAAGATAAAGTTGAGTACCGCATTTCATCCACAAATGGATGGTCAAGCCAAAAGGACCATCAAAACTTTGGAGGGTATGTTGAGAGACTGTGTCTTGGAGTTTAAGGGTAATTAAAATGATCACTTGCCGCTTATTGAGTTTGCATATAACAACAAATATCGTTCTATCATCAAAATGGACCCATTTAAAGCTTTTTATGTTAGGTTGTGCAAAACACCGATTGGTTTGTTTGAGGTTGGTGAAATGACTTTGTGATGCCCAAATATAGTTTTGGTGACTATGTAGAAAGTGAGGATGATAAAAGATAGATTGAAAATGGCTTAAAGCCGACAAAGGTCATATGAGGATATGAGAAGGAGAGATCTTGAGTTTGATGTGGGAGATTGGGTGTATCTCAAAGTTTCACCTATGAAGGGTGTTGTTCATTTTGGAAAGAAGGGTAAATTGAGCCCAAGGTTTGTGGATCCTTACAAAATTTTGAAAAGGGTTGGTAAGGTAGCTTATGAACATGAGTTGCCTAATGAGATGGAGTTGGTTCACCCCATTTTCTATATGTCTATGTTGAGGAAGTGTGTAGGTGACCCAAACACTATAGTGACTTTGGAAGTTGTAGGTTTTATAGAGGAAAACATATAAGAATAAGTTTCGATGGAAATATTGGATAGATAAGTAAAGAAGTTCATGAGCAAAGATATAACATCCATCAAAGTTCTTTGGAGAAATCAACTAGTCAAAAGTGCTACTTGTGAAGCCAAAGCTAGCATGAAGAAGAGATATCCTTATCTCTTCTACTCTACTCAAGCCTAACGTAATAAGTTAATCCTATCTATGGTGTCAAGTTATATACTTCAACTCTTCTATGTCATATTGCATGCATACATATACATAATGACATATTTTGATAATGTTTGATGCATAAATTTGAGATTTCATGAAAACGATGTTTAAGTTGTATTAATACATTTATGTTAGGCTGAAATTTGTTTTGTTACTCCTTTTAAGCGTGTTTCCATCACATACGAGGACAAATGTTCCCAAGAGGGAGATATTGTAATGTCGTAGATCTTAAGCTAGGGCTAGAGTCATTTCTTGTATGTGTATAGGCTAAACTTACCAACTTCTAATGTGGTGGGATAAATTTCTAGGTATTTAAAGTTAATTACATGTGGTTTGGGGTCATGAGGCATCTCTTACATCGATCCAAGACCAAAGGATTCTAATAGGTTAAGTTTCGACATGAATGCCTATAAGGGTCAACTTTAAATGCACAAATCTCTTACCACATAATGAATTAGGTGGCCCACCACTTATAAATTATAAGTTATTGAGTTGTCTTTCGAAGTCATTTGATTTCACCTTATTTTGAGTTTAGAGTAAAATGGTATGCCCATTTGTCTGAAGCCTATCTGGATATTCCAAATGGGTGACATCAGTTTGACCGCCAAATACATTTGGCGATCCACTGAATTGGTCAATGAATCACTACAAAAAGTCTCATAAACTGTCAAAAAGGGCGGTCTGAGGTCCCATTCAGCATATTGCCGAATGGTTCGGCGATAGGACCCCTAGAATGATGATTTCACCACCAGGACATATTAAAATATCATTTTTTTTACCTTTTGGTGATATTTATACTTTACCAAGAAGGGGTTTCAACCTATTAAACCCACATACAGTCTTCGAAGCCATTTTAGCCCTAATTCACTCTCCAAATCCTCCCCAAAATCCCCCATTCAATTCTATGACTCAAGAGATTTCATTGAGATTGAGAACTCAAGTGATTACTTATCTCCTTGAATTTCCTCCAAGTAAGTTAATGGTTAAAGGTATGTGGGTTTGATTCTTGGTTTCCTTTCAACCAAGAAGTCCCCTTCGAAAACTAAATTTTGAATTACAAATTTTCAATCTTTGATTTATAGATAATTGCATATTAATTGATATTTGTTTAGATTATGTTCATTAATGCATTTTTTGATTATTTAGGAATATTTATTAAGGTTTTACATAATTTAATTCAAGCATTACAAGTTTGCATTATTTAACCTAATCTACACTTTCAAGCTTGGAAGTCTTTTATGGATTTATATGATTTTGATCCTATATTACTTAGGTGATTATTTAAGTTTTCTTATGATTCAATTTCATGATTTTAAGGCTATGTGAAAAACACCAAATATTAATCAAGTTGATTTATAAATTCTGAATGTTGACCTTTATGGGAAGAACTTGAATACATGATTTTGAACAAGGACAAGAACTGTAAGTTTAAATTGATATTGTGTGACTCAAGACCCACTCTGAATCATTTCTAAGCTTTGTTAAGGAGCTATTCATAAGTACAAGTTGAATATGCTCTGACAATCTAAGACCTTCCAAATTAAGTTGAGCTTTGATTATTTTGATTATGCATTGTCCATCTCTGTGCGATTTTGACTTAGCACCGAATGTGTTAGGAGTGGGACTCAACCTACGGAGTCTTATATAAATCTTCTAATTTCATACCTACGTGCCACCGTAGGATATTTTGCTTATGTCTTTTTTAGGCCTTCCGACTAGTGGATTCACCTAGTATTTCCATTTTCGGAGTTTACCTTGGCAAACAAGCTCACTTTTTTGGCCGGTACAGAGTATAACATCAGTATTTCATATTATAACTCATATAATTTTGTCGGTTACGGTCTTACTCGCAAACCTATTTTCTTATTTTCTTCCTTTACATTACCATAACATTATTTTATGCTTCATTTTTAAATAGATTATATTGTTAAAGCTTCGGAATTCGGCATATCTGATATGTATTCTTTGTCATTATTATATTTACTTGTTGCATTGCATACTACATGCTTAGTACAATCCAAAGTACTAACCAAATTTTGTCTACATGTTTATAATCATGTAGGGACAAGTGATCCACCTTATCCTCCCCCTCGTGGCTAGATTGATTGTGAAGACTTTGAGTTTTTGGTGAGTTCCCATCTACCAGGAACAAATCCCTTATCTTTTAGATTTAATTTTTATATTTCAAGCACATTATGCATTTTGTTCTATGACTTTGTATTGAGGGGTCCGAACTTGTATTTTTCGGCTCCACTTATTGTCTTTTGTTTAGAGGCGTGTTTGGGCTACTACTTCACTTTGAATATTTCTTGAACTTTTAAGGTGAGCTTCCGCTTTTAGCTATGATTTTTCCCTTAGTCCCATTCCCCATTTCATATTATCACTTGTCTATTATTGGTTATTTGAACCTATGAAGTGCATACATGAACTAAGAGGCTTGTTTGGGGACCTTTAGGTTGTCATTTTCCGTGTCACACCTAGGACCTAGGTTCGGGTCATAAAAATTGTGTTATTTATATTGATCAATTACATATCATGATTTATGATATTTCAATTTTCTCACATACTTAGTACATTAAAAGCACTAACACATACTTCTTTTATGCTATATTGTATTATAATTTAGGGATAGATGATCACCCAATATTTCACTCTCGTTGCTACATTGAAGATTGGTTCACTTGATTGGTAAGTCCCCATAGTTCGATGACAAGCCATTTGAGTTTGTGTTCTTTGTTATGTTAGGAGTATTTTCCTACATCTGGTAAGTTAAGTCATGCCCTATGCCCCCATCTATGAAACTAGAGAAATTTTAGACAATGGTGTGTGATGACGTTCAAACCTACATCACTAATGGATGGAGGGATGATCGTTGTTATCATAATAACCCAACTTTAGAGGTTGGGGTTAAATCCCACAGGGAACAATATGTCGGCAATTAAATCAGCTAAGAACCGATAGCTACTAAATTCAATTGGTTAAGTGAGCACCAAGAAATTTCTAACTAAAATGGGGGGGGGGATACTATGATAACAACTACTCCTCATAAGAAAATGAAAAAGGGGCAAGGATTGATCAAGCAAGGGAGTAAGGATAGGGAATATGGGAATCAATCAAAGCCCCATTGATCCATCACACTTAACATTAAATTTACTCTATGGGTAGGCTAGGTTACTTGGAATCACACTTCAATTACGATAATGTGGTATTTCGCAAGAGCTTATTAAAACCTCTCACGCGAACCAATAAAAGACACACTTGGCTTGAGCACCTCAAAGCAAAACTCCCAAGACCTTAGATGTTGAGTTCTTTTTTAGGACCTCAACACACAAACAAATGGCTATCTTGCAAACCCTCCACTTCAACTACTCAAATTAAAGTAATAATTAAAGATCTAAGCTAGATTCAAGTTTGCGACCTTAAATCATAAGTTAAACATGAAGGGAAGCATGAACCCATAAATAAATTAAATCAATTCAAAGTTATTTAGGAGAAACACCACTTGATTTGCAAGTAAATTATCAACTAAGCATCAAAGAAAAAGATATTATCAAGACTTATAAAATAATTAACATCCAAACTTAATTATATCGACAAATTATTCATTCAAGAACAAGGAGAGTAAGAGTGAGTGAAAGATAAATACAAGTGAAGCTCTTACTCTTTAATCCACTCTAGAATTTGTAGAGAACATGCTCTAAATCCTCACCTTAAACTAAAATCTACACTAAGATGTGTTTTTCTCTCTTCAAATTAGTATCAATCTATTTTAGGTATTCTAATCTTCTTTGAATAAGGGATGGGAGTGCGTGTATATTTGATTTGGGGCTGAAATGGTGCATTTACAAAACAACCCTAATGCTGGTCGTCAAAGTACTTCGTGTTCACATAGCTTTGTCCGCGTCCGTGGAGGTCAAGCTAAGTTTTATAATCCATGTTCATGCCTAAGAATTCTACGATCATGGAGTTTGGTCACCTTTATCTCTACCTAAGCGCTAGTGTTTGCCGCGTTCGCTCCCTTTTGTGCTCCACTACTCCACGATCGTGGATCTGAAGGCCGCGTTCGCATAGTGTAAATGCTGCCAGATACCATTTTGTGTAGTTTCAACTCTTTTTGGCTTCTAATCAGTTCCATCTTCAATTCTTCCCAGCAAAGCCAAATCGTAACCATATGTACCTAAAACATACACCATTAAAACTATAATTAGCCTCAAGTTATAAATTGAACAACCCAAAATCATATGAAAAGAGTAAGAAATAAGTGTAAGTTATACACTCATGAACACCCCAAACTTTAGAATTTTTTCGTGCTCAAGCAAAACAAAACCAAACTTTAGAGGCTAGCAATTAAAGCATACACCCAACTCACATACACATCTAAGACCATGACCACGACAATGGTTAGTACCAACAATTAACACAAGCATGTGAATGTCTACCAAATGTAATGATCCAAAAAATTTCAAATTCTGTGATGGTTAGTAAAGTTTAGTGTAAAATGGACTAGGGTTGAATTTTGGTAGCCATGGGTTGTATTTAAGTGGCCGAATTCAAAATGGATCGTTTAGTGAGGTTGTAAGGCCGATTAGATAGTGCAATTTGAAAGATCATAACTTTCGGTTCGGGTTGAACTGTGTGAACCAATATATATCAAATCGAAACTCTTTAAGTTATCTTCACAACGCAACTAGTTTCACTCAATTCTGAGTTCGTATGAGAATCTTATGGCCAAAATAGTGAGACTGCCAGTAATTGAGAGGACGTTCGAAACTAGGTTCTGGAATTGGGCTAAGGGTTGTACCACGGACCGTTTGGTGGTCCACGGTCTGTGTGGGTGATCGTGGGATGATCCAGTAAGTTCCTAGGAGTTGGGGTCCAAGCAATAGACCAAGTATGGTCCCATAGACCACCCCACGGTCCATGTGACACTTCACGGCCCGTGAGCAGTCCCGTGAGGTGGGACAGAATGTTGGCAGAGGTTCGGGGTTGGACTCCGGACCAAGTGATGCTCCACGGAACAGTAAATGAACCGTGTGCAGCTACACAGTCTATGAGTCCCCGCGTAAAGTGATCCAAAAATTTCTTCGAGAATTTGAAAGTCGAGGCCAAGTGAAGTTTCACGGGAAAGTACATGGCCCGTGTACCTATATACGACCATTGTAGCCCTTCCTTGTGTCACTATTTCAGAGAATTAGTCCATTTCATTAATGTTTAGTTTATAATTTAATTAGATACTATGCCCCTTTTAGGCTTTCTAAGTTCCCCTAAACCCCCTAAATCAAACCCTAACCCTCTTTCATCCATTCTAACACTTTTCAATTCACCTAGTTCAGTGGACCAAACCTAGGGAACTGTAACAACACAAAAATTTTCAAAATCTACTTATGGTTGGCATTATATGATGTACTATAAGCCATCTATGAGATTTGGTGGCCACGGGTTGAGTTTAAGTGGCCAAATGGAAATTGGGCTAGAAAGTGGCTTAGAGGGACAAATTTGACAGTCAACTTCAAATAGTCATAACGTTTGATGTGGGATTAAACATGTGAGCTACCACATATAAAATTGAATCTCTTTGAGTTATATTTGCAACAAAAGTGGTTTCACTCAATTTGGATATCGGATGAGGGAGATATGGCCCAAACAGTGAGACTGTCTAAACTTCAGAAGCCATTGGAGATAGGCTCGGAAAAATGGCCAAGGACATTTACACGGACCATTAAACATTGAACGGTCTGTCTAGGAGGTCATGTGATGTTCCAGTGAGCTTGGGGTGGCTTGGAACCACCCCAAAGCTATGTGTGGGTTGACGGGACCCTTAACGGGTCGTTTAGTATTTAACGGTCCATTCACTACCTCGTTAAGTGAGGAAGTGGCTAAGCCATGGCTTAGTGGATGTTTTTGAAGTTAAGGAGGGTCAGACGGTACATGACACGGGCCGTATCACCTTAGATGGTCCGTTTGGCTGCTCGTCAAATATGACAGAGAGCCCTCCGAGATTTCGTATGGAAAATTGGCTAAGTACAACTTGACGGCACATTGCACGGCCCGTGTGACCATTTGATGCCACTGTAGCTTCCGTTTGGGTGTTGTTTTCAGTGAAAAGTTCTTGTTTATTAATGGTATGTTCGTGATTTAACACTTCCCTAAGCCCCCTTTTAGTCTCTTAAGGTATCCTAAGCCCCTTAATCATCCCCCAAACCCTATTTCATCCATTAGAACTCCCCTACACTCTCTCTTGA
>JBCEWC010010291.1:0-17799 GCA_038996855.1 Solanum aculeatissimum | reverse complement strand
TGCCACTTTGGCCATCTCCCTAATCCCGAATATGCATTTAGGGGATTTCTTTGACTTTAAACTTTAACCCCTTGATATTAACACATATTTTCAGCCTTATTATGCATAGGTTCTAGCCAGAGCCACATATGCCTTATACAACATGCCACAATCTCCCTAGTTTGACTTAAAATTTTTATACACTTGCTCATCTTAAGCGTTAGACAAAATATATCCCTCTAATCTGAAATTTAATCACTTCTAAAAATTGGTACTCATTTGTCCAAGCCATATCATGTCCTATACATATAGTACTAGTACACGTGAAGCGTGGGGTGTTACAAACAACATCAAAAATAGCGGTTTTATTGCGCTTTTAATGGAAAGTAATGACACTTTAAATATGAGTGTCATAATTTAGTCAATCGTGAATTCATTACAGTTCCTCACACCCTCATAATACGTAACATAACCACAATTTAATAATTCAAATTTTATGAAGCAAATTCTTCAACATTCTTCTCAGATAAGGTACTCATAAAGATGCTCACTCTCTTACTGTGGTTGAGTCTAATAATGATGATTCTTGTTACTTACTTGAAGTTGAAGAAATAAACTACATATCTGATCGAAATAATACCGAGGTGAAGGAGAAACAATTATATAAAGATAAAATAACTTTGATCGTTGTGATGACAAAATATAGAATAAACCACAACTTCAACTTCAGAGTAAAAAAAACCGACCAAAAAAGGTATGTAACAACATGTTTTGAGATATAAAAATCATTTATAATTAATGAAATATAATAGAACAATATATGTATGCTAAGATTTTCAAGTATGGTCAGTTTTATATATATATCTTGCTTAAAATTATACTTCTTATGTTATGTTGCATTATATCAATCGTGGACTTTGAAATTTTGTTACATAGCACCAAAGTATGTTAATGATATTTTGTGAAATTGAAAATTGTGGAGCAATATTTGTTTAGGCAGAAACATAATGAACACACAAAATTATGATATTTAATGTTACTGCATCAATACTACTGGAAATGTGTTATACAAATATATTATCTTATTTCTTATAGATACATTGATTTATAAAAATTATTATGCAGGTATGTCTTAACCTGCTATGATGAGGATGGTGTGTGAAAAATAAAAGCATCGGCTCGAATAAACTTGAAGGTCTGTAAAGTCAGATATTTGAATTATGTACATATATGTTCATTGAGAGATAGACTAATCAACAAGATTCAAGCAAAAATATCCTTTATTAATGGTGTTACGGCTACAAAATTGACAAATCATAAGAGAATTTACACTCCAAATGACATAATTGAGGAAATTTAAATCTGCCTATGGAGACGATATTAGTTACCAACAAGTGTGGCGTGCTAAAGATCGTGCCTTAGAAATAATAAGGGGTAAACCTGTGGATGGATATAGAAACATGTCTGGATACATTAGAATGCACAAGTCAGCCGACAATGAGTTCAAGAATCTCTTTATAACATTAAAACCATTGATGAGGGGATTCAAATTCTGTAGACCAGTCATAGTGATGGACGGTGCTCATTTAGGTGGTGCTTACAAAAGGGACCTTTGTATTAGCAAGCACTGTAGATTGGGTGGGTATGTGCTTTATTTATGTATCTCATAACTGTATTAGAACAATGACACATATATATGTACATGATTTAAATGCTTGTGATTTTTTTAAAGAGACATTGCCTTATTTTTCAAAAAACATATGTGTCAATATTTTTCTTTGGTACTTAGGTTAAATATTGCCATTGGCGTATGAAGGTGTTTTCACGACCCGATCCTGGTCATGATGACGCCTTCTAGGTCCCACCTACAAATAAGCCGATTCCTAATCCAAGGGTACCTGCCCTAGCATCTAGTCAAGCTCAAATCAACATAGCGATAACATAATAGCCAAAAAACCTACACCGAACCTGGAAGTCAACTGTACAAAGCTATAATAGACACACAGACATAACATATACTTATATTAAGAACCATAACATTATACAACACAAAAGTGCCCCTATAGCTACATAATACTACATATACCAGCCAAATGTTTAGAAATACTAGACGACCGTAAAAAAGAAGGAGACTGCGAAGAAGCCAGAGCTGCCGGTGGTCACCAAAAGTCTCCTGAGTGCTCCCAAAGTTCCCCAACTTAGCTATCATGGCCTGTACCTGAACCTGCACCATGGAAAGATGTAGAAGTAGGGGTGGGTACTAGAAAAGGCACCCAATAGGCATCATCGGTCGACTGAGTGAAATAGTGAACATAAAGAAGCTCACATATATAGAGGACTATAACAATGTAGAAGTCCCAACTCAGATCAAAGCATAAGCATATCTGGAAACCCTCAACTCATAATTGAACCAATCCATATGATGAACAATAAAAACTGGACCAACCCAAGTAATGAACAATGACAAACTGAACCAACCCAAGTGATGAACATTGATACCGATTGATGAAAACTGTGTAGGTCTATCACAATCGCCTCCAACTGAGGCATAGCACTGTACGCGGGTGCAAGGCCCTAATCGCAATGCCTGTATGCCACCCGGGCCCCTATAATCCCGAGAGGTACATCCGCGCACAATATAATTGAGAGATAACCACTGAACCCCCACAAAACCATTATAGAGTCTAACTCTCCATATCATAAGATCAAGGGTCAGCTGTACATGGGTGAAAGACCCTAGTGACTAAGCCTGAACGCCTCCTAAACTCTCATAAGCCCAAAAGGTACACCGATACACAATTAGGGTATGAATAGGTGAGGGGATCCATTGGTAAATGATTGAGCCCTCAACCGTCAACATCACAACAATAACTGAGTCTTCGACCCTTTCTGACCTGGCCTCCACTTGGGCGGTTAGCCAAGGCCAAGTGGTCTAACCATAAATATAGTGGTGGGATATATCCCCCACGGGAAAAAGAATCCCCCTAGCATAATCAAAGGTGTCTCATCTCAAAATGTCAATTACAAGGCCTTGCCATCAAAGTGGAATCAGCGTGGTCTTCGACCCAAAATATCAAAGAACGGGGCCTAGCCCCAAAAGTGTAGTCAATGGGGCCTCAAGTCCAAAGTAACAACAATTTCTCGGACCCCTTTAGAATTGGCTCCCCGGTCTCAAACACTTGGATGTGACCACTAGAGAATGGGAACACAGGTCGCGTCACCTAGAAACTCAAATACTTGGATATGACCACCGAAGACTTGAATTATAGGGTGCATCATCTAAGTCTTAGAGCCAAGAACCAGATAATCTCTCTCTAGCGTATATGGATTCGGATCCCCAAATCATATCATCTCTCTCGAGAGTCACACATAGCCACCATCTCGTTCATATCATAACAAATAGCCCACCCTTTGGGTATGTACAGAACCTGAATATAACAACTAATAGCAGTGTAACAAAGCGTATGCCAAAATAAAACTGACAGATCATAGACCCAAGGAAACTGCAAGTGTTCGGACCCCATTAGAATAGGCACCCCAATCTCGGACACTAGGATTGACCACCAGAGAATGGGACCAAGGGGTTCGTCACCCGGGATCTCAAACTCCCGAACGTGGCAACTAAAGACTTGAACTATAGGGTGCATCATCTAGCTCTCGAAGTGAAGCAATGTCGGCCCAGTGATAACGTGCCCTTCTCTCAATAGGGTGCCAATACCTAGTACTAACCCACCCAACTAGTATCTCATCATAAAAAGTTTCAGGAAACCTATAGGATAAAACCCACCCCTCGCTAACAAGGTCACACTCTCATAACCAACTAGTAGCATAAGTCCATAACGGATAACAACGGTATATAGGATCATATAAGTCACAGAGCAGAGCTGAATCATGTTTTTAACCAGGAAATTCTACCACAAATACTCAGAAAAGATATAGATAACCTCAGCTATATCATCCATATAAATACCAACCAAATATAGATACTAGATTCAGCGCACAGGGTAGCACGTAATCAGAGAGCCTCAATAGCTAGTATATTTCGGTAGCTTCAGAACACCTATACATACAAACAAGAGTCAAGTTCTGTGTGCATACTGTCACATGTTCGCAACCCAACCAGCCCCTTTTTGGCCCTCTCATAGACAAAAAGTATAAGAATACAACTAGTATAGCAACTACAACTAACACAACCCTCAATACAATGACTGAAATCTCATATCACCATATATAACACATGTAGATTCACAACTAGCTATATATATCATAAATTCCACATCTCAACCTATTCACGGTACATTTTTACACATTCTAACTGAAATATACAATATTTCATCTTAGTCTAAGGTTTAGAGAAAGCCTAGCCTACATGGTAGATGATCCCTCACATTATTAGTCAATCTTCTTGAGCTTTTCCCTTCCAAATCACTTCTCGATGTTGCTTAGCTGTTAAAATACAATTCACAAGGTCAATATGGTCATATTGGCTGTAAATTCTTGAAAAAATGGGTCAAATTACATCAATTGGGCCTAAAAAGGGGAAAAAGGGCCCACACCTAAAATGTCGAACAAAATTCCAAAAAAAAAATTCCCCATGATAACCCAAGTCTACACCAACAATGCAGCCTAAAATAGGCCCCAAAAGACTGAGAAAAATCCCAAAATCGAAGTTAAAAACTTTATTGGGAAAATATTCTTTTCAAAACATTCTCAGTCAAAATTCTTGAAAACTGGTAAAAATCAGTGGACACCCGCATATCACAGCGTCCCCCTCGAAACATAGATCAGTTTAGACTCAAGTTTTACTAAATTCCATCAAAAATCAATCACGATATCAACATGTAAAGTTTTTCACAATTTACGAGAGCAACAACAGCTAAAATAGAAATCTTACCTCAAAATACGCAAAAAAATCCCTAATCCGACTTCACCATGGAGTTCCTTGTGAAATCTGAGTCACGTGGACCTTTGAATTGCTCAAATCAGATAAGGAATGCTCTCGACCATGTAAAGTTGTAGAAATATATGAACACATATATTCCTTTACTTGGGAAAATGACCTCATATATATAGGTATGCAACTATCACTCATTACCATGTGGCAGCTCCAAGACATGCCACATCACTGCCCTTCTTTCTTAACCTTTTAGTACCTTTTTTCGTCATTTCAAGCTCGTTTAGACAGTGATTTTTATAAACAAATTATGTACTCCTATGGATTTCGATGTTTTGGATCCAATGGTGCATTCAAAATTTCCAACAGAGCTTTCTACGATAAAATAAGGCCTCCCTCTTTTATATGCAACGTTTAACGAAAAGCCCTCGGGGGTTCAAACCATATCTAGACGTCCCTGGTATCAAACAAAGGGTCGTCTAAGACTAAAATCGATGTATCGAAGCTAACCACACTATCAAAATTTTCATCCAGGGCATAATTCTCGAGGACATTGACTGATTCAACTATTAACCAATTCCAGTGGTCAAATTTGCATTCCATGATATAATTGTACAAGACATGCTCCTAACCTAATTCAACCATTTCAGAGCTAATGAAATCGTTAGAATTCCACTCTGAGTCCATTTAATTGGACTTTATCTAAAAATTGATTTTATAGGGTAACTTCTCAATTAACTCGAAAATCCATATAACAACCCAACTAATAGCCACCCTAATAGATCACCAAAGGCCCGAGGTCATTATACACATGCTCACATCAACCAAATGACTGCAAAACCATAGAAATGACCTAGAGGGTCATTACAACATCCTTCACTAATAAGACTTTTGTCCGCAAAAATATGAATACAAGCATACCTGCAGGCTCCAATCCACACTATGAGTATATAAGTCATAAGCATGTTTCGTATTCCACAATAATTCAGTTCCAACTCTGTAGTGTTTAACAATCAACCCTTGGCAAGAACCCCAACAGTAGCCACCGGTGCTTATAACTCACCAAATTCCTGCTACACAGCACGACAGTCAGCTCGATAGGTATAATCAACCACTCACAATGACCATAAAATATTCTAGTACAACCTCTAGAATGTCCGCCACCAAAACCTCTCTCAACAATATTGGACCATCATCTAACTCAACGAAAACCCACTAGAGTACAAGTAACTCATATGGAATACGTTGGCACAACTTTATTACGCATAACATGAATGCATAGAAAAATAATCTAGAAGTAGGGCTAATTCAGATGCAACTGATCCAACTTACCTCAGAACCACTCTATTTTCGCTCTCAAGCTGTACAAATCAATGTTCATGGTCGGCATAACCCTAGGTGCCGACTCAAAACTATCCTCAATCTATCTTGAATACCCCAGACCCTGGCTAAGGTGTCCTGTAATAAGTCTCTACTACACGACCTAGCTTTATAGGCTCAACCCAGCCAACTGGAGTACAACATCGGTAACAACATAATAGGAAAGAGTCAATTTGCCCCAACGCAACAATATCGCTCGACCTACGTATCATAATCCTGAGGAATCACCATACCAGATCCCCCACTAATAAAAGGGCCTTTCCACCACATCTATATCTGACCCAAGATAAAAGAGACTCGGAATCCACACTCAAGTAAGAAATGAGTTACGCAACACATTTAACACTGTATAACCATAACCCAAGTACTAGGCAATCTGAAAAAATGATCATTATTCCCACTGGCAAGCATAACTAGGAATCCAGATGACACAATCCCAGTCAGCTAACAATCATAACAATACCTAGGGAAGATATCTCACAGTCCATTCACCCAAGAATCAGGGGAATCACATATCAACAGACTTACCACTGCAGAATCAATAGACATAGAGGCACAAGGTGTAGCCAGGGGTGTAACTAATAGTCGACCTCTCAAATACGGTGTACACTAGTATCAGACTACTTGCCTCAATAGCTAAGTATCAAAATAGTCATAGGTATAAGTCACATGGTTTTTGTTTACAACCAGCCACCAACTGGGTTTAATCGTAACATAGGTGACAATCACCCAAAATCCCATCAAGCGTAACATACTTATCAACATTAGAAACCCAACAGGCCAAACCAATAGTTAAATAATCGAATACGGATATATCGAAAGCACTAATGCTTAGTATTACCTCAAACGCAACTTATCTTACCTTTAAAATATCTATCTAGAGTGATCATAGACCATATTTCATTTAACCAGCAGCTGAAGTACAGATATACGAATTATAAATTCCCATCCCCAATAATATCTCCCATGGTATGACGCATAGCAACTATCAACCAAGTAACGAATCATCAAGCCTATCTCTGAGGCCCCTACAATCTCACCGCTAGTAGGCTCTCTATCTAGCTATTACAAATCGAGGACATCTAGCGTCTGCTCAACGAGCTCAAGGGTTTCTCCCTATTTGAGATTGACTATGCAACATTTTCCCTACCCGGAGCTTGACCTCTATGCGGCATCTACATGAAGGAATGAATGAAATCAAATTCTTAAAAAATGAAGGATCATTGTCAATATATCATGGCCAGAATAAATAACACAGAGAGTTTCCTAAACATCCTATAGCCTCCTAGAGATAAGCCACATATGTCTCCGCACCCATCCACAAGACACTACTAGATCGTAGCTCTGTACAGCTGAGACCAGTGAACCTTAAGCTCTAATACCACCTTGTAACAACCCGATCCCGATCATAATAGCACCTGCTAGGTCCTACCTATAGACAAGCTAATTCCCAACCCAAGGGTACCTGTCCTAGCATCTAGTCAAGCTCAAATCGACATAGTGATAACTTAATAACCGAAACCTACCCAGAACTTGAAAGTCAACTATACAAACCTACAATAGACACACAGACATAATACATACATATATTAAGAACCATGTAATTATACAACATAAGATTGCTCCTATAACTACATAATACTACATATGCCGAACAAATGTGTGAAAACAATATACGACCATCAAATGGAATGAGACTGCGAAGAAGCCAGAGCTGCAGATGCTCACTAAAAGTCTCCTAAGCGCTCCCAAAGTTCCTCAACTCAGCTATCACGGCCCGTATTTGAATCTGCACCATGGGAAGAAGCATAAGTAGGGGTGAGTACCAGAAAAGACACCCAGTAGGTATCATCGGGCGAGTAAAATAGTGAACATAAAGAAGCTCAAATATATAGAGGACTGCAACAATGTTGAAGTACAAACTTTGATCAAAGCATAGACATATCTGGACACTATCAACCCACAACTAAACCAATCCAAGTGATGAACAATGACAAACTAAACCAACCCAAGTGATGAACAATGACAAATTGAACCAACCCAAGTGATGAACACTGATATTTGATTATGATAACTCTGTAGGAACATATCATAATTGCCCCCAACTGAGGCATAGCACTGTACACGGGTGCAAAGCCCTAGTCACAATACCTGTATGCCACCCGAGCCCTTATAAGCCCGAAACTACACCTACACATAATATAATTGATAGATAACCACCAAACCCCCACAGAACCATCATAAAGCCCAACTCTTCATATCATAAGATCAAGGGTCAGTTGTACATGGGCGTAAGGCCCTGGTGTCTAAGCTTGAATGCCCCTTGAGCCCCCATAAGCCTAGAAGGTACACTCACACACAATCAGGGTATAAATAGGTGAGTTGATCCATTGATAACTGATCGGGCCCTCGACCCCCAACATCACAATAATAATTAGGTCATCGACTGCTTCCGACCTTGCCTCTAGTCGGGCGGTCAGCCAGGGTCATATGGTCTGACCATAAATATAATAGTGGGATGTATCCTCCGCGGGAGAAAGAATCCCCCTAACATAATCAAAGGTGTCTCATATAAAAATTGCAATCACGGGGCCTTACTCCCAAAGTGGAGTTAGCAGGGTCCTCAACCTAAAATATCAATCAACGTAGCCTAGCCCAAAAAATATAGTCAATGGGGCCTCAGGTCTAAAGTGATAATAATTGCTCAAATCCATTTAGAATCGGCTCCCCGATCTTAGACACTCAGACATGACTACCGAAGAATAGAAATATAGGATGCGTCACCCGAGAACTCAATCACTCAAATGTGGCCATCAGTGACTTGAGCTATAGGGTTCATCATCTAGGTCTCAGAGCATAGAACCAAATAATCTCTCTCTAGCCTATCCGGATCTGGATCCTCAAACTATATCATCTCTCTCGAGAGTCACACATAGCCACCATCTCGCTCAGATCATAACAATTAGCCCATCCCCTGGGTACGTAGAGAACCCAAATGTAACAACCAATAGCAGTGTAACAAAGCATATGCCATAATATAACCAACAGATCATAGGCCCAAGGTAACTGCATGAGCTCAAACCCCTTTAGAATCGGCACCTTGTTTCATAGACTTGGAGTGACCACCGGAGAATGGGACCATGGGGTGGATCACCCAAGATCTCAAACACCTAAACGTGGCCACCAGAGACTTAAACTACAGGATGCATCTTCTAGTTCTCAAAGTGTAGCATCAGATACTCTCTCTCTAGCCTATCCAGATTTAGATCCCCATCAAACCGCATAAATATACCACCTCGCTCAAATAAAGACAGATAACCCAACATCAGATGAAAAGAACCAGTGCACAACCACTACAGTAGTACATCAGAGTGTATATGTATCACAAATCACTATATAGTCAAGCCCAACAAAGGCCAAGTATATCATAACCCCGTCAATCACAAGTGCCCTTCAGTAACATAAACAATCACGGTAAATCATAAGTATCCAAGAAAACCAAATCCAACAGAATTATATCTATACCAGAATTAGGCTGCAGTATGATATATAGTCAATATGCAGTCTCCTGGTCATCATATCTCAGTAGGAACAGGTTGTACATACTCATACAAGTACGAGTCAAGTCAGAACACATGCCTGTCCTTGGGCACTAGCCCATATTTGACCTTTCCCAGGCCCTTTCTCTATGTAAAACAACTCATAGGGCAACATTGGTATAACCTAAGTTAAGGCCCAAGAGGCTAGATAAATGGAAGGATGTCACCTACCTTGAATCATGTTGCAACCCAGCTTCTATAAAGGATATTACCTAAGGCAACCACGTGTCGTCCCACTGATAATATGCCCTTCTCTCAATAGGGTGCCAATACCCAAAACTAACCCACCTAGTCAAATCTCATCACAGAAAACCCCTGGAAGCCCAAAGGATAAAGCCCACCCCTCGTTAAAAGGTTCACACTCCCGTCACCAACTAGTAGCATATGACCATAACGGATAACAATGGTATACAGGATTATATAAGTCACAAGGCAGAGAAAAATTATGTTTTTAACCAGGAAATTCTACCACAAGCACTTAGAAAAGATATAGATAGTTGCAGCTACATCATGTATATACATAACAGCTAGATATAGGTACAAGATTCAGCGCACAGGGTAGCATGTAATCACAGGTCAACCTCAATAGCTAGTATATTTTGGTAGCCTCAGATTACCCACACACACAAGCAAGAGTCAAGCTCAGTGTACATACCTGTCACATGTTCGCAGCACAACCATCCTTTTCGGGCCCTCTCATAGCCAAAATATATAAGAATACAACTAGTAACTAACACAAACCTCAATAAAATGACTGAAATCCCATATCACCATATACAACACATGTAGATTCACAACCAACTATATACAATATACATACCACAACTCAACCCATTCGCGGTACATTTCTACACATTCCAACTCAAATATGAAATATGTTAGCTCAGTCTAAGGTTTATAGAAAGTCTAGCCTATCTGGAAAATGATCCCTCACGTAAGAGTCAATCCGCTCAAGATCTTCCCATCCAAATCACTTTTTGATGCTACTGAGTTGTTAAAAGATAGTTCACAAGGTCAACATGGTCACATTGACTATACAATCTTGAAAAACCGGTGAAATTACATCAATTGGGCCTAAAAAGGAAAAAATAGAGCCCACACCCAAAATCTCAAACAAAATTCCAAAAAAGCGTTCTCCACAATAACCTAAGCCTAGAGCAAGATATTTGGCCCAAAATGGGCCCAGAAGACCAAGAAAACCCCCAAAATTGAAGTTAAAAACTTTATCGAAAAAATATTCTTTTCAAAAATTTCTCAGTCAAAATTCTTGAAAACTGATCAAAATTGGCAAAACCTAACATATCAAAGCGTCCCCCTCGAAACGTAGATCAGTTTAAACTCAAGTTTTGCTAAATTTCGTCAAGAATCGGTCACAATATTATCATGTAAAAATTTTCAAAATTTATGAGAGCAACAACAACTAAAATGAAAATCTTACCTTAAAATACATGTCAAATTCCTAATCCGACTTCACCATGGAGTTCCTGCAAAAATCCGAGTGACCTGGACCTTTGAATTTCTCAAATCGTATAAAAAATGCATCCAAAATTACAATGTAAAGTTTGAGAAATATAAGTGCACATATATCCCTTTACTTGGGAAAATGACCTTATATATATATAAGTATGCAACTGCCACTCACTGCCATGTGGCAGTGACAAGTCGTGCCACGTGGCAGTTCCAAGACATGCCACTTCACTCCCCTTCTTTCATAACCTTTCAATCTCTTTTTTTATTGTTTCAAGCTCGTTCGGACTTCAATTTTCGCAAACGGACTATGTAACCCTATGGATTTCAATGTTTTGTATCCAATGGTGCATTCAAAATTTTTAATGGAGCTTCATGCAATAAAGTGAGGGTCCCATCTCTTTATACGCCACGTTTAACGAAAAGCCCCTCAGGTGTTAAACCCTTTATGGATGACCCCAGTATCAAACGAAGGGTCATACTAGATCAAAATTTAAGTATCAGAGCTAACCTCGCTATCACAATTCTCATCTAGGGCATAGTTCCTGAGGGCATTGACTAGGTCAACAATTAACTGGTTTCGAAGGACAAATTTGTAATCCACGACATAATTATACCAGACACGCTCCTAGCCTAATTTAACTATTCTAAAGCTAATAAAATCGTCAGAATTCTACTCCAAGGACATTTAATAGGACTTTTCTTGAAAATTTATTTTACAGAGTAATTTCTCGGTTAACTTGAAAATTCATATAACTCCCAACTAATCCTACCAATAGCCACCCTAACAAATCACCAAAGGCCCAAGGTCATTATACATATGCTCACATCAACCAAATGACTGCAAAATCATAGAAATGACCCAGAGGGTAATTACAGGTGTGGACACGGAGAATGATAGTTCATGATCATGGTTCTTCCAACACTTTAAAAATGCATTTGGAGAGCAGGAGAACGTGTATTTTGTATCTGATCAGAATGAAAGTATAATAAAAAGTGTAAAAATTATTTTTCCTAGTGTTCCTCATTTTGCATATATATGACATGTTTGGAAGAATGTTTACACGTACTTTAGGAAGAGTAGAAACACACTAAGTGAACTATACTACTCAATGGACAAAGCCTATCGAAAAGAAGATTTTGATAAATTAAGCCAAAGTGAGTAAGATTGATCACCGGGTGAAAAAATATCTTGAGAATGTTAGATATGAAAAGTGGTCAAGACTCCATGTAACAGTCAATCGAGGACTTATGATGACTTTCAATATTGTGGAATGTATCAACGGTTGTCTTGTTGAGGCGCGAGAACTACCTATATTGGAATTTTTGGAGCAAGCTAGAATACTCTTTGGTTCTTGGAATTGCAAAAATAGGAAAATATCATCATATACAAAAAATAGACTTGGAAGAATGTTTGAAGATATTCTGATTCTAAACACATCAAAATGCTCTAGGATGAGGGTAAGTGTTCAATCTATATTTAAATTTCATAGAGATGACAATAACTTTAGTTTCATATTATTAAATTTGTACTACAGATGCTGAAATAAGTAAGTATTTCAATGTGTTTAGTGATATATTGAGAAGTTTAATTTGCTAACTAACTATTGTTAATTTTGATAGGTTAAGACTTCATCTAAATATTTATACTTTGTGTATGAATCTGGAAAAAGATACATTGTGTGTCTTGAGTAAAAAATATGCAATTGTGGCAGATTTCAAATCGACGAGATACCATGTCCACATGCAATTACTATTTTGAAAAGCAAGAATGTAATTGATATGCATTCATATTGCTCCGATTACTACAAACGAGAGACATTGACGAAAACATATGAAATTTTGATGGTTCCAATGCTAGATATAGAAGATTGGAATGTGCCAAAGGAAATCTTAGATAATGTTATTTTGCCACCTAAATACAAGAGGCCACCTAGAAGGCCAAAGAAAGGAAGGCAAAAGAAATTCAGTGAAAAGATCACATCAAGCACAAATTGTTGTGGACGTTGTACCATTTTATGAATAATTTTTATATATTCTAATTTATTTCTAAACTCTAATGTATGTGATACATTATTAACTAAATGTTTACACATCTCTCATATACATGATTAACTAATATGTACATTTTAGTGTTTTAGATACGTGAATTTTCATAACCTTAGCTTTATTGAAGTAGATGTAATAACCTTAAAGCTATATTAGAATTAATAATTAATTGTAACGTCAACTTTAGTAAATACATCACCAAAAGTACAACTATGTAAAAAGTAGGTCTATGGACACGAAAAACTTAGAAATTAAAGTATCTATTAAATACAACGACAAAATAAACAATCTATTGGGGATACACTAATATATATCTACCTAAAGTTACATCTACGTAAACTATGTGGTCCCTAAAGTATTCAATATGATAGTGTGGGTAGACATAAAACTGTAATTATGCATCTATCAAGTACAAAGCTAGCAGAGACACTATAAAAATATGATGCACCAATAAAGTATCGAGTACATAAACTATCTGGTACCTAAAGTATCCGATACGATAGTGTGGGTAGATGTAAATCTGTTATTATGCATCTATCAGGTACAAAGCTAGCGGAGACACTATAAAAAATAGGATGCACCACTAAAGTATCGGGTACGTAAAGTATCAGGTATGATAGTGTGAGTAAACGTAATACTGTATTTATGCATCTATTAGATACAAAGCTAGTGGAGACACTATAAAAATATGATGCACCACTAAAGTATCGGGTACGTAAAATATTTGGTACCTAAAGTATCAGATACGATAGTGTGGGTAAACATAACACTATATTTATGCATCAACCAGGTACAAAGCTAGCAGAGATACTATAAAAAATATGATGCACCACTAAATTATCTAAATCTATATTAGATACGCACCGAAAAATCTATATTTGAAGTAGCGATCAGATACAATATTAAATTTAACATTAACAATATATTAGATACTTAAATAATGTTATTCTATTTATATGGCAGGTACATAACTAAGCAATACAGTAACCAAAATATTTAAAGCTATCAGATAACAAAATGGTGCATTTTAATAATCATTCTAACCTTATTTTTTAAGTATCAACCTTTAGTGCTTAACCTTAATGAATAAGATGCATTACTTACTTTAACCTTAAATTATATTAGAATACAAAACTAATACTAATCGTAACCTTAGATCCATTTGAAGAAGCAACTAATTATAATATCACCAATACTAGATACATTATTGCAGTTATGTATCTATTTTTAAACAAAATATTGTTTAAGAAATTAAAAGTTGCTAAAAGTAAGAACTTAGTATGAGTTTCAAAAAACAAAAACATCCTATGAGTGAATACCCAACTACTCTATATTAACCAAATCTGATTCATACAGAGGTATGAAATCACACTTTGTCTTTGGTGGATGTTCAGTGTCAGTAACATGACCTTGTTTAGCCTTCGTGATACCATAATTCCTCAACAGTGCTGTGTATTTTCTACGGAGGTACTCAACTTTAAATCCAATTAGTGGAATAGGTATTGAATTACTAAGGTACTCGACAAGCGTAGCTACAAATACACCGCAATCTCTACATAGAAAATATATGTCATGTTTAAAAAGGATCAATAATAAATATTTTTGAAAAAAATGATAAGTACGTAATAGAAATTTTTGGATAAATACAAGATATCAATTTTTTGTTGAACAATCCCTTGCACATATTCAACATCAAATGGGTGTTGTTGATCCAACACACTACCCGTTAACTTATTTTTGTATGCTTCTAATAAGGACTAATCTGTGTGTTCTCGACGATAAAAAAACCCACTATTTTCAAGGTAGGTAGGCAACATTATAGCCAACTGTTGTATCTCTCATGAAAGATCCTTTTTCCTAGATCCTAACGAGGAATCATACACTTGTATAAGCCTCTGTTTTAGAACAACGACAACCAACACCCAATGAAATTCTCCATGACAATTTATAGGAATGAATACATCGTCAACAAAATGCCAAGGTAGATAAGCTGGAATAGAAGTTCCCTTGATAATGTTGGTCACAAACTGCTCAAGTTTAGCTATAATGGCACCACACATCATGTGTTCCTGTGTGCTAAGATTGTCATCATTGGAATTCAAATGATACCTTGTATATGTCTTGTTTATGTATGTTTTGAAAACATAATTTGTTGTGGTGTATCTGAACTGGTGACTAATCTGTTGCTTTGATTAGACTTTTCAGCTATTTGGGACACACTGTCTTTACCCCACCAAGGCCCAACTTTACGATTTAATACATATTGATCATTTGCTTTATTATACATTCATTTGTCTTTCCTTTGCTATGATTTATTTCAATATCATTACATTGCATGATAAATGCAATTCACATGCATTTAAATTATTTTGATATAATATTTAATTGTACCATTTTACAACTGGTAAACAATTACTGTATTTGGCAGTAGAAGGGTTTTTAGATGTATTGAGTTTATGGGTGTGTTCTGTGTAGGGGTGATAATTTCAACCCATATAAAGTGAAATGAGTTTATTTAACCCATATTTATTTTAATGGATCACTCAAATTTTCTAAATGGGTAAATACGAGTTGATCTACTTTAAGAATTCATACAAATATGGTCAAAATGAATTAAAAAAAATGAGTACCCATATAGACCCATAGATCTTCCCCTCATAATAAAAAATGTTTAATTGCACTAAAAAAATTTGAGGGAGGGAGTGGGGGTAGGGTGGAAATGTGGGGAGGGGGGAGGTGGCAAAAAAATTTAACTTTTTTATTTCTTTAAAAAAAATTGACGGTGGTGGTAGGGGGTTCGGAGGGAGGGAGGGGAGGGGAGGGTGGTAGGATGGAAGTGGGTAGGTGGAGTGAACTTTTTTTTTATTGAATTTTTCTTTAAAAAAAATTGAGGTTGGGGTAGGGTATCCGGTGGAGGTAAGAGGTCAGGAGAGAAAATTTATTTTTTAAAATTTTTCATTAAAAAATATTTAGGAGTGAGAATGGATTTTTAAAAATTTTCTTTAGAAAACAAATTGGGAGTGGGGGGTGGGGGTAGGGAGGAGGGAGGAGGGAGGAGGGGGGGGGGTGAAAAAATTTAATATTTTTTTAATCTTTCTTTAAATTATTTTTGGGGGGTGGGGTGGGTGCATGGGGGTAGGGGTATCGAGGTAGGGTGGAAAGGGAGGGTGGGATGGTGAAAAAATTTAACTTTCTTATTTTATTTTATTTTTAAAAATATTTTGGGGTAGGGGGTCCGATGGGGCTTGGGGATAAGATTTTTTTAATGGTGATAGGGTGGGGTGTAAGGGAAGTGTGAGGGGCGGGTAGGATGAGTGATTTTTTTTTGATATTTTCTAATTTAAAAATTGGGGGTGATAGAGGTGCGGGTAGGGTGGGGATGAGGATTGGGATTGGGTGGGTGATAGGGCATGGAAGTAGAAAAAAAGTTAACGAAAACATTTTATGAAAAAAATTATTTTTAAACAAAATAACTATTTGGGAGTAAGGTTGAAGTGATAGGAGTTAAGCATAACAATCTAGCTTTGATTTAAATATTTTTTGGGTTTCAGAGATTAAAGTGGGTTAGAACTATTTTTACCCAAATCATATTTGATCAAATCTATATTTATCTATATTTTATATGGATGGATTGTAGTCCCATCCATTTTGGCTCAATCATATTCAATTCATCAAAATCCAATTCACCCATTTACCATCTCTAGTTCAGTGCCAAGGAAAACGTTTTCCGTGTAAAAAATTTTCTAAAAAAAATAAGTGAATTTATTATGTACTTTTTTGTGTCCGATTATATATATATATATATGTGTGTGTGTGTGTGTGTGTGTGTGAGAGAGAGAGAGAGAGAGAGAGAGAGGTGGGGGTTGGGTGAGGGTGTGGGGTGGTGTGCATAGAGCCTATAGGGTTGGGGTGAAGATGAGTGTTAGAAGGCAGAGATGACACTGTCAATGCGGAATGTCATTTGCAAAACTTATTTTTCCTATTTTTATTAAGGAAGTCAATTTCTTATTTTAAGCAACATATTTTTCTAGAGAAAATAAATTTTTTTTTTAAAAAAGAATTGATCATGCAAACATGAAAAAATTACTAAACACACCAGCATGATGCTGAATTTACTTGGAAAGTGTTTTTTCATTTAAAAATCCTTCCACTCCTGAATGGATTATCTAACACCTGTTGCTATTGACGACTAGAGTTTTGTTACGTTCACTTGATGAGTATACATCAATATGAAAATTCAAGTGGAAAAGATATATACACTTGTGTTTTGTATCATTTTTGACTTTTGGTGTGATGTTATTTTCTTTTGAAATTTTCATGATAATTTTTATTTTTTAGGAATGGGTTGATAACCTTATGTACAAAAGTCCAAATTAAATGGAAGAGGATTTTAAGTGTTGAAAGCTAGATTTTTAAGAAATTTCATATGAT
>JBCEWC010010290.1:0-17800 GCA_038996855.1 Solanum aculeatissimum | reverse complement strand
GAGGCCCCGCTCATCTATGTAGAGGCATTGTTGGACAAATCTATACTCTTGTACATTTGACTTGTATGTTGGATATTGGGCTATGTAATATGATGCTATTTCACTTGATTTATGATCATTTCTCCATGTTATGATAATGACTTAAATGTTGATTATGATGTATGTGCTATGTGCAAGCATGCTTATCCCCTTCCCGTATTGTCCCCATAGCTTGAGTCCCAAGTCCCCGAAATCCCTAGAGCTTATGTGCTATGTGTTAAGCTTCTGCGTTTCCAAACTGATGATAAGTGTAATGATGCTATGATGGCTTTACCGAGGGTCTTCGGGTCCTCTTTCTCCATATCACATCTAGGCCCCCTATTCGGGTCGTGACAATATCAGTCAAGACTTCTTATCAATAAGTCAATAATATTGTTCTATCTTAATCAATTTTTTTATCAATATCACATAAAGGTTGTAACAACCCTCAATTTAGGATCCTACAGTGTAGAAACGTGATTTATAAGTGCACATACAGTATGTATGTTGGGTCCGTAAATATAAACTTCAGGAAAGGGAAAACGTTTCCAAGTGTAGGGTAACCCATGAACCAAGTGACAACCCATAGGATATCTTCTATCCGTAGATGGTTTTGTGAGTGGGACCCAACACATGAAGGAAATTTAGAGTTTTCTAGATGGTGACTTATGAGTTATCAAATGGTCCACAGAGTAGGAAATGGCTCGTAACAGGTGTTCATAGTTTTGAGTCCAGCAAAGTCAGTTCTAAGGAAATTTCAGATATGGTATTAGACTAAGGAATTTATGTTCCATGGATCAACTTACGACCCATAATCGAGGTCTCGTAGGTAGATTCCAACTATTTTAATAAGAGGCAGTTCTGTCATTTTTGTCAATCCTATTCCTAAATTACATCATTTTGGGACTGGGAAAGGGGCCCTATATATGGCTTTAGGCGCTAATTCTCTCATTCAATCCCTCATTCTTCACCCTCTAAATTTCAAAGGCAAGAAAGGCTCTCAAGAACAACGCTAGAGTTTTCAAGATTTCTTCCTCAATCCTACAAGTTTATTTCTCTCTAATTCCTCCAAGGTATATGAGTCCATTTATGGGTATCCTTCAACCCATAAAGTTCCTTTTTAAGCATTTTACCTTTTCTATGTATCTTTAAGATATATGCATGCTTATGTTGATTTCATGATATTTTAAGTTATTAAATGTTATTCATGATACCTTATGATTATTTCACTAAGTATATATATGCATGTTTGAGCTATTGATGATAACCACATGATGGTTTTTATGTTGATGAATTGTGGGTGTTTTGTTGGTCCTCAAAAGAGAAATTTCCTTATGCCTCATGTGTTTTATGATTATTCCATTTTAAAAAAAAGCAAAGCCCACCTAGATTTCAAGAAAAGTTAAGTATGATATAAGATGATGATTAGGGCATTAAATTAGTTTTAAAGTTAAGTTTGTCAAATACATAAGCATGTTGATAATTTTCCTTCATATTTTTAAGAAAAGTCCCCAAGATGATAGGACAATACTCACTTGGTGGTTCCTCAGTTTGAGCTACTCTTATGGTCGCTACTTATGATTCTAAGTTATGCTTTAAAGATTTTGCAGGATGACTTAGTACAGAATGTGGAATTGAGGTGGGATTCGGTAAGGGAACCTTAGAAGTAACCCTTTATCACATTAACTATGTGTCACCATAGGAGCTCTTGTATGCTAGGCTAGTGGATCCACCTAGGCCATTGATGTTATTATAATGCATGCAAAGTTGACAGAGTTCAACCTGGCAAGTAGTGTCCCCGTGCTAACATAGAGGGTCATGTTGGATTCCAAGTAGAAGCTCACATGGACTTATATATCGGTTAAGGTCCACTCTATAAGGACCCAAGCCTCGACAGGCTTTAATGATGTTGCTTAAGAATCAAGTTTTTGGAGTTTTTGATCAAGGTGCCCCTCTAGGGTCACTCCCATGAGCCATGGTAAGGTCCACGAGCCTGGGGGCAACCATGGAGTGACCCTTGGCTTTCTTCATGGCTTCACATGGATTAAGAAAGGCTTTTAGGCTTGGTGGCCCGCCATGGCGCCTCCCACGGCTCTTTGTCCTCATCACTGGCTGTGAAGAGGCTCGAGGTAGGTTCCCAAGCCTTCAAGCCAAGAAATTTGCTAAGTCATCCACCAAGGACCCTTGCACTAGTCGTGCAACCCACCATTGATCATAGTGGGGTCTCGTGAGGCCTATCTCAAAAATATTTTTCTATGTATCAAATCATTGTCTCAAAACTTGTATCTTTTTATAGACGTTTTTCATAGACCATGAACCTGTGTACAGACCATATGGCTTTTTTGGGAGCTACCTTGGTAAATTTTCTTAGTATGGAAGTACCATCTCAACGAAGAGACACCCTCCACAGACATTTGTATGGTTCGTGGAGCCCTGTAGGGCACGTGAAATATTATTATGGTGATGCCCAAGTGACCTTTTAAGATCCATACAATTGGGACTAGTCTTTTAACCTCCCAAATAGTTTCATGCTTCCCATATCGCTCCATGAGCTCCGTAATACTTAGTTCCTCATTCACTCGTTCAAAACGCTTTATGAATCCTCCTTTTAAGGTCCAATCAAATGATCTCCATGGGACCTTCAATCTCAAGATAAATTCACTTCCAATCCTTCAATACAAGCTTATTTATGTGGTTTAAGGTCATCATGGATCTCTTTCATCAAGCCAAGTTCAAAGGAATTTCATTGGTTAAACTTTTCAAATGAACCGATAGAAGGGTGAACCTTAAATGGTCATATTTCTTAGCACAAAAGTGATTGGATGTCGTACAATCTATAAAATTGAATCTCTTTGTATTATCTTTCTAACACATCTACTTTCACTTAATTCCATGTTCGTATCGAGAAGTTATTCTAATTTTCATAAAGCCTGTCCATGTAGGGGTCTATGCGGATTTTTAAGTCTGATTCATTAATGGTCCTTCCATAATTTTAGGTTATTCTAAGGGTCTTTAACGACCTTTTCAGCTGTCCTAGACCCTAAAATCATCTTATACTTTTTCACTACAATTCATCCATATTAGAAAACATTTAAACACTAGAGACTTAATTCTTAAAGTCTCCATTCAAGCAAGACCTTGAAGATTCAAGCTAGGATTTCAAGTGGGATTTCAATTAAAGTTAAACCCATCTTAATTATTTTATTTGCAGCAAGTTATGTGGGATTGATTCATGATTCCCTTCCAATCATGAAGACCCAAAATTTCTTACTATTTAATTTATGAATTTTAAGTTTACTTTGAATATGGATCTTCTAAATTAATGTTGATTTGATTAAATTTAGTTATGGGTTGTATTTAATTGATGTTTTTAATATGATTTAAGCCCTATTATGTTGGATTACATTGATTTTATGAAGGTTTAAATATGCATGTCCCTTTGATTTTTTTGAAATTATGCATGGATATCCTAAATAATGATTTAATTATTGATTTTCTTATGATTTAAGTATAGATTCATCTTATTGTGATGTTTTAAATATAAATCTCTATTTTCCATGTTATTCTCTCGTTTCTCATGGCATATGCATGTATGAACTTTAATTTTGATAAAATTTATGATGTGGGCTAAGACCCAATTATGATTATGATTATATTTTCAAGCAAGTATGGATATGACAAGATTGTGATCACATGATGTCTATGATATGGTTTTTTGAGCCTCCCCTATGCATGAAGTATGACATGAAAGTATGATTTGACTTTTTAGCCTAAGTATCCATGATTATGAAGTATGTTTGGCTTTTAAGCCCAGATATGCATGAAGATGATTTGAAAGACTTATTCCCCTGTTTAGAAGCATGTATATGTATATGTATTCCCGTGGGATGATGACCTAACACTGAATAACCATGTTCCAGTGTAGGTTTATGTTTATGCCCTTTTATGGGATCAATATGAAATCCTTCTTAAATGATTGGCTTGTAAGGAAGGTGGCCTTCACATCGAAATAATTGGGTCGTAAGGTGTGGTGTAGGCTACCTTTGGCAAGTAGTTTATTCTCATATGATGGGAGGCTTTCATCGAGAAGATTCATGTATAGCTCGCACAGGTTTAAGATGTTGGTTATGGTCACATCCCCATATGTTAAAGTATTATGGATTTATTCATCATGGATTTCATGGCATATTGATATTATATTCTTTCCTATATACTTCTTTCTATGTATATGTGCCCTTGTCATCTAACTTTGATTTACAGGTTATTCATGCTCATATGTGTTGCATGCTTGCATACTTAGAACATTCAAATGTACTAACGCATACTCTTTTTACTACATGATCTAACCATGTAGGGATCAGAGACTATATCCATCCACCGCTTGACGTTTAGCTCAGATTCTCTTGAGGATTACTAGTGGTCAATCCTTTATTCCAAGTACAAGAACCACCTTCTATCTACCTACTTTATGTTATGTCTATCTTATGTCTTTTATGTTGAGGTTGAGCCCGGATATGTCTTGACCCCCATCCTATTCTACGTATAAGAGGAATTAGTAGACATCATGAAATCATCGTATGTGTATGTTATTTTTATGTTGTAGTACTATGATATGTATTATGTTATGATGATATGATTATGTTTCGAAGATAACTCAAAGAGCTTTGATTTGATATATCGTATACCACATGGTTCAACCCTTACCAAAAGTTATGATCCTTCTAAATTCACTTCCCAACCAGCCCTACAACCCCACCAAACAATCCGTTTTTAATTCGGCCACTTAAATACAGCCCATGGCTACCAAGATTCAACTACGATCAGTTTGACACTACCCTTGACCAACCATCACGAAGTTTGAAAATTTTTGGGTCGTTACACTATCCCATTGGGGGTCCATGTGACTTTATAGACAATATGTATAGAGTAGTGAAGGTGATGCATGCCTCTATCACCGAGGCTTTGGAGTTTTCTTCCTTTTGAATATGTGATGTCGCCATCTTGTGGTACAAGGCATAGGGGAGATCCAGAGGGTCTGATGCCCTCCAGTAGAGTGGAAAGACTTCTTTGAGGAATATTTAGCCCATTGCTTGCCACAGGAGGTTCGAGAGACCCATCTTAACACATTTATCAATCTGAGGCAAGAGAATATAAATGTAAGAGAGTATAGCCTTAGGTTTAGTTCTTTGGCTAGATATTCACCAGATATTGTACGTACCATGAGCACCAAAGTTCATTGTTATGTGAATAATTTGGGGGATCATTTGACCAGAGATGGCAGGATAGCATCTTTACAGGTTGGTGAAGATATTTCCTGCATACAAGCTTTTGATCAGACTACAGAGGGCCTTTCTCATCGAATTTAGGATACGCACAAACACAGGGAGAAAAATAAGAGGGCTCATACTATGGGGTCTTATATAGAGCCACGGGGTTAATTTAGGCTCCCATTTCATTGATATCTACCTCGATTAGTATGTTTCACCACCACAGACACAGGGCCAATGATTTAATCATTATATTTAGTCCAAATCAGGGTAGAGTTTAGGACAACCTAAGGGTCATTAAAATAAGCATTCTACAAAATGAAATAGCCCACTCCTCCATGTACGTAATGTGGTCAGCTTCATACTAGTAGTGCAGGGATGGTTCAGGTGCATGTTACCATTGTGGGAAGACGAGATATTTTGTTAGCAAGTGACCCTTAAGTCGGTCCTTTTTATGAATGAATTCCTGATGGTATTCCCTGACAAGTTTCTAGGGATTCCCTCTGAAAGGAATATCAATTTTTCTATAGATTTTCTTCTTAATACTAGCCCATATCCATTTCTCCCTATAGAATAGCTCCTGCAAATCTGCGGGAATTGAAGGAACAACTGAAGTATTTACTCAATGAAGGCTTTAGTAGGTCACACATCTCTTTGGGATGCTTCAGTGCTTTTTGTTTGAAAGAAAGATGGCTCTTACAGATGTGTATAGATTAAAGATAACTAAATAAAGTCACTGTTAAGAACAAGTATCCTCTTCCACGGATTGATGACTTGTTTGACCAGTTGCAGGGTGCCAAATGTTTTTCAAAGATTGACTTGTGATCGGGGTACCACCAGTTGCGAGTCAAGGAAGTTGATATTCCAAAGATAACATTTAGGACAAAGTATGGACATTTTGAGTTCCTTGTCATGTCTTTTGGGTTTACAAATGCCCTAGCTGCTTTTATGGATCTAATGAATCGAGTTATTAAACCATTCTTAGATGAATTTGTGATCGTGTTTATTAACGACATCTTGATATGTTTACGGTCAGAAGCTGAGAACGCAAACCACTTGCGAGCTATATTACAGACTCTTCAAGACAACAGGTTATATGCTAAATTCTCTAAATGTGAATTTTTGTTAACTTCAGTAGCTTTTCTTTGGCATGTTATTACAGGCAATGGTATTAAGGTCGATGGCCAGAAGATTGAAGAAGTAATGGCCTGGCCAAGACCTTTGAATCCAATAGAGGTCCGTAGCTTTTTGGGCTTGGTAGGATATTATAGGAGGTTTTTTTAGGGATTCTCCTCTATCTCTATGCCACTGAAGAGATCGACACATAAAGTAACTAAGTTTTAGTGATTGAAGCATATAAACAAAGTTTTCAAAAGCCAAATAAAAGGCTTACCACCGCACCTATCTTAGTTCTTACAAATGGAACCAAAGGTTATGGGATATATTGTGATGCCTCGAGAATCGACCTAAGTTGTGTTCTTATGCAGCATGTTTGGGTTATTGCATATGCTTCCAGAAAGTTGTTGAAACATGAAAAACATTATCCTACTCATGATCTTGAGCTCGTCGTAGCTAGTTTGTCTAACAAATTTGGCACCATTATCTAGACGGAGTTCATATTGATGTCTTTACCGACCACCAAAGACTTCAATATTTATTTAAGTAGAAGGAGTTAAACCTACGCCAAAGGAAGTAGCTAGAACTGCTAAAGGATTATGATGTTGACATTTTATACCATTTTGACAAAGTTAATATTATTGTTGATACACTTAGATGGAAGTTCATGGATAATCTAAGCCATATTAAGGTTGATAAGGCAAAAATGACAAAAGATCTACGTCAGCTAGCTAGGTTGCAGGTGCGATTGTTGGATGCAGGGGGATGGAGGTGTACTTGTTCAAAATTAAAAAAAATCTTCCTTTGTTATTGAAGTAAAAGAGAGACAATGCGAGGATCCTAAGTTTATGACACTGAGGGAAAGTGTTACCCAATAACAACATCCTTTATTTGAGCTAACTAGAGATGGTACTAGGGCCGCTTATGGGTGCCAAACATTGGAGAGCTCATGTTAAGGTCCTTTCTAAGACCCATTATTCTAGGTATTTAGCCCACCCTAGAGTGACAAAAATGTATTAGGACCTTGGACAAGTTTATTGGTGGAATGACATGAAAAAGGATATTTAATAGATGGTAGCCCAACGTCCCATTTGCCAATAAGCTAAAACAGAACATAAGAGACCTGAAGGCCTAGCTCAGTATATTGAACTTCCGCTATGGAAATAGGACATGATAAATATGTACTCCATCACTGGTTTACCTCGTACTCCATATAGGTATGATTCTATTTGGGTAATCATTTATAGGCTGAAAAAATTTGCTCATTTTTTGTCAGTAAGAATGACATATTCAGCAGAGAATTATGTTAGGCTTTACATTCGAGAGATTGTTCGCCTTCATGGAGTTTCACTATCTACTATCCCTAATCAGGGGTCTTAATTTACAATACATTTTTGGAAGTCTTTTTGCAGAAAGGTCTGGGCACTTAAGTAAAACTTAGAACCGTTTCTCATCTATAATTGATTAGAAGATAGAACGTACCATTCATACCATTGATGATATGTTAGTTGCCTGGGATGATCATCTACCTCTTATCGAGTTCAACTATAATACCAACTTTCACACTAATGATCAAATGACTCCTTATGAAGCACTATAAGGGAGAAAATGTAGGTCACCAATTAGTTGGTTTTAGGTTATAGAGGCAAAGTTGCTAGGCCCTAATCTAGTTCAAAAAGCAGTGAAAAAGTGAAACTTATTAGAGAACGATTGTAAATGACCCAGAGTCAACATAAGTTTTATATGGATATTCGATGATGAGACTTAGACTTTGACATAGAAGATTGGATTTTCTTAAAAGTATCACCTATGAAGGGTGTCCTATGGTTAGAAAATAAAGGAAAGATAAATCCTAGGTATATGGGACCATATTAGATTATTTGGAGTTTGGCAAGGTGGCATATGATCTTGATTTGCCTTTAGGATTGGGAGTAGTTCATTCGGTGTTTCAGTGTGTCTATTGCAGAAATGCATTGAAGATCCTTTGGGTATTACTCACATTGAGGATATCCACATCACTGAAGATATGTCTTGTGATAAGGCTTAAAATAGGTGTTAATATCAAGGTATTAAAGTTTAAAGTAAAAGGAATCCCCTGAAAGCATATTTGGGATTAGGGAAATGGCCCGTGGCACTTCACTCTTTTCGAAAGATTTAAATTGAGTTTCACTTCTTGGATGGAACTAAGAGTGCATAATTTGATAATAATGTATTTTTAAGGGGTATTTTAATATCCCAAAGTTCTGCAAGATAAAGTTTGGCCAAAATTATCGTAAGCTTCTTTAAGAAATCTTTCTTAAATTTGGGTCAAATGTATCTGACCATATCTCAAAAGATATAAGGCGTTAGATGGTACATGACCTATCAAATTGAAGGTCTGCGAGTCTAGTTTAAAATGCATAAAACCATGTATCAATCCAACCTTATAATAAAGAGTTATGAGAGTTTTACCACGACTTCCCAAGAAGGAAACTGGGTCATAGGCCGGGTCGGGTCAGGCCCAACTATATGTCGGCTATTTTGATGTTTTAAAGATGGAAATGCACCATTTTCATCCCAAAATAATTCAACAACTGAAGAGAAAGGTCCCACCAGCTCCATGAGCAATTTCAGAAAGTTCTTCATATTTTTATCGTTTAAATTCGCCTCCATGCCTAGAAATATGTGTCTTACGCTTTGAAATTATTTTCCTCTCTTATTAGCTATGTTTTGGGGCTTTTTTTGGACTGTGAATAATAGTGTTCTTTCTGGTGATTGTGTGGTTGCAGCTGGTTTGTTCAGGTAATCATTTTGGGGCTCTTGTACGACTATTTTACGAAGTTCTACGAACGTTTCCTCTCGTAAACGTTATAGGCAAAATCTGGTCATTAATGTCAATCTATGGACTGTTTGTAGGTGTTTTTAAGCTGCATATATATAGTCTTTATGAATTTTAGGACGTCAGGAATAACTTTTGTGAAGGAACTTCGGGTATTCGGAAGTCCGTCTGAAAGGTATGTTAAGGCTAAGCTTCGTTCCTCCTTTTAGCACGAAATCAAGGAAATTTCCAAAATGTAAAATGTGATATTTTACCATTTTGTTTCTACGAAGACCTTCTGTGAAAGGCATTGGGATTGTAGCTGAACTATTTTTACGATAGTATTAGTTTGATATTCCATTCGAGCGCTCAACTGGACATTCAATATCCATAGATCAATTAATCATTGTTTCCTGACTACCGGTCCATATGTTGAGGTGTTGCTCTTTTTCTATGGGGTGTCACTAAAAATAAAGGTAGGTTACGAGGAGAAATGTAATATTCATAATCAGTAATTTCTCTTTATTAATTGCATATTTGAAAAACTTAAAAAGTAACATGTTAGTTTCCAATAATATTCGGTATAACGCTTCTATTTAAACTACTAATGCACTTTATTCTTTTTAGTATTTTTTTTTTACTAATTGAGATGGAATCAAGTGTAAGCATTATGTGAAGCACCTTTATGAACATTTTTAAAATTAAGGCCTCATTCTAAATATTGAGTTAAGTTGTTAAACTTATTTGAACGACATGTAAGATCCCACGGGCCATATGTATATGTTACGACAATGATTACGATGTTATGAGGATAAGTGTGCTAATAAGCCAAGATTGGCTAAATTTATGTTATGGTTGACAATGTGCATTCATATCATACATTGCACGTTGTGCATGGACTTCGAGCTATAATAGAGAGGTATAGGGCATATTGTCCCAACTAACTATATATATGTATGTGATACGGATGGCCACAGGTTGGAAGATGTGTTGTCAAGTAGCTCCCGAAAAGGACCACCATTTCTAGTATTTGGTTGGGTATGTCATGCATTTGCATCTATATATATGTATTCATTATATGTGATTACTCGAGCATACCATGCATATTTGATCACTAGGAGGCTGAATGTTGGCCAAAAAGGTTACCTGAGTCTTGGTTACAGATGGTATTTCTATTACCCTTTTTCCTATAGTTATCTATGATTTCACTTTCTGCCTTACATACCAGTACATGTTCATTCATACTGATGTCTTGTTGCCTAAGGACGCTATAGTTTATTTCGTGCGTGCAGGTTTGGATAGTGATTCTGAATGACCCCTCCACTAGGATCCAAGTTCAGTTGTGAGTTGGTAAGCTCCACCTTTTCCTGGAGCTTTCACAAGATGTTTACTTTTTGTTATACAATTGGGTATAGTCGAGGCCCTGTCCCGACAGTGTTAGTGATTCTCTTAGAGGCTATTATGGACATATTATTTTGGGTTGGTTCTTTGGTGCCTTCCATTCTCCAGTCGTAGGATTGAAATATATACATATAGTGTGTGACTATACCTCTGTTGTTGCAGCCTTGTCGGCTAGCTAGTACTATATCATTTTGATTTACCTATCTTGATGTACATGACATATTGTTGTCTAGGTCATCACCAAAATGGTTTAGGCTTAGTTTTTCAGATGTTATACTGCCCGATCTTGTGGCCCCTAGGCTAGTCAGCTAGTATGTTCAGTGGCTTACTCGGTCAATGCCGATATCGAGTGCCACTCATGCCTCCAATTATTTTGGGGTGTGACACTTAACTACTATGTATACGTTACATCTATTAATGATGGCATAACACTTTCATGTATTGTTCTTTATCTCACATACTTAGTACATTCCAAAAGTACTAATGCATATTTTGCCTGCATGATTTAACCCTGTAGGGACAGGTACTCCTCCATCAGCTCACGACTAGTAATCTACATTCAAGACTAGCTTGTTATTTGTGATGAGCCCTTAGCTAGGGACTTTTCAATTTTTCATTCCATCATGTATCTTAGTTTTATTTTGAGATGGTGTATTTATGTCCCTTTTGAGGCTTTTACATTCTATGTTATTTTATTTTGGATTCTTTTCTATTTGATAGAAACCGACCGTACCAGTTTTGTCCGTCTATGTAGTAGATTGTATGAATATGGACAAAATGAATTTTACTCATTTCCACTTATTTTTAATGATGCTTCATTTATAAAAATGGTTCATAGTCCCTTTCCCTTAATGTTTCATAAAAGCTTTTATTTAATGCCTATGAAAGCTTAAAATGCTTGAGATGTCTTAGGTGAGGTGCCTTCGGGTATCTCATTCACCGTGTGATGACTAGGCCGCTAGGTCAGGTCATTACAAACTTGGTATTAGAGCATGAGGTTTTAAAATTATCCTTGAATGTCTATGCATACCCCAAAGCATAGAGTCTTATTCAAGGTTGTGAAGCGTGCCACTATCTTGAGTGAGAGGCTATGAGATAGTTTAGGAAAGTATTCCCTTCTTTCTTATACATGTCATTCCTTAGAGTTGAATAAGGTTTTCCGCTAACTAACGATAGCCTTTTTGCCATGAAGAGCTCCTCATCAATGTGGCACTCCAAAAAAATAAGTCTGTCAACTCCAATAAGATGATAGAGTGTCTTTTATGGAGTTTCAAGTTGCCTTTACCTTGTATGTCCAAGCATTTGCCAACCAAGCCAACAGGGAGGTATTCAACCCTCCTCAAGTGCCTACTCTGACTTCAAGAGTACGTGATTTTATGAGGATGAACCCGTCAGAATTCCATAGGTCAAAGATGTATGAAAACCCTATTGATTTCATCAAGGAGGCATATCGGATTGTGGTGGTAATAGGCATTCCGTTGGAAGAGAAATCCAAGTTGGTGGCCTACTAACTCAAAGGAGTGGCTAAAATTTGGTTCAAGCAATGGGCCGACGAGAGAGGCCAGGAAGCAGGTCCTATCTATTAAGAGGAATTCAAATGCCCTTTATTGGGCCAGTTCTTCCCCATTGAGCTTAGGGAGATGAAGTTCCAAGAGTTTATCAACTTGAAGCAAGGGGCAATGAGCTTAAGGGAGTATGCCTTCAAATTTACAAAGCTATCAAAGTATGCTTCCTTTGTGGTCACATATCTGAGGGCTCGAATGAGCAATATTATTTTCGATGTCTCTGAGTTGGTCTCCAAGGAATTCAAGATGTCCATGTTGATCAAGGATATGGACATCTCCTACCTAATTACTTACACTGAATAAATTGAAGAGGAGAAACTTTAGGATAGGGCAAGGGAGTCTAACAGGGCTTGTGTAATAACCAGGAAATTATGGAAACTTTATTGAGGCGTAGTTCACTTATTTCAAGCTTAGTTAGTGTGGTTTACGGTTGTCATGTGTCTCATTCATCAAACCATGGGTAGAGGATTCTCATTGATTAAGCTTTCCATGAGAACCGTTGGAAGGGTCAACTTAAACTGGTCATATCTCTTTGCACAAGATAAATTAGGTGTTCCATGACCTATCAAATTGAATTTATTTGAGTTATATTTCTAACACACCTGGTTTCACTTAATTCGGAGTTCGTATGAAGAATTTATGACCTTTTTAATAAAGCTTCCTGCACAGGGATTTAATCTGAAAATTGGCTAAGGCAAGTTACCAAGAGACTCCATATGGACCGTGTGACGTCTCACGTTTGTGGTGATGCACTTAGGTAATTATTTCTTCCAAAAACTTGGTTTTTAGTGTGTAAAATCCTTGAGGTTGCCCTTGGCCTTGTATGTGTGGAGTATTTGGCTTTACATTGGAGTTTTAGAGCAAGGCATCAATCAAATGAACCCCATACGGCTCGTGTGACACTTCACTGGCTGTGTCTCATTAGAGGATCCTTGGCCTTTAAAACCATATTTTGGCAAAAGAACTTCACACTTTAACCCTTTACAGGCTGTGTGACATCAAATGGTTCGTGAAGTGGTCCGTTTGAGTGTTTGAGTGAAAATTTTCTAAGTATGGAATCACCATTCTGGAACTTTGTTAGTGAAATGTTTTCTAAGTATAGCCTCACGGGAGGCATCATGACCTGTGTGAAGGCTCACGACCCGTGAAGCCTTCTTTGAGCCCCTGGAAATCTTTTTTTTACACTCATTCATTAATGGTTTATTTGTAATTTTGATAACTTCCTAAGGTCATTTTATACTTCCAAAGCCCTCCTAAACATCTGAATTAACCTATAAACCTCTCTTCTCTAATTCAAATTCATTCAACACTTAGAATATTCAAACACTCTCATCTAAAAGCTCTCTTTCAAGTATGGGTTGAAGGTTCAAATTGGAATTCAAGGAAGTCTTATTTTTCAATCATTCCTCTCCTTAAAGCTTCTAGTTAATCAAGGTATGTGGCTTTGATTTATGGTCCTCTTTCAACCATGAAGACCCCAAAACTCTTTCACCTTGATTTTATGAAATTTAAGCTTACTTTAAATATGGGTCTTTAAATTTATTTTTGATTTGATTAATTTGAAATATGGGTTATACTTATTAAATAATTTTAAAGTGATTTAAGTTCAATTATCATGAATTGCATTGAGATTATGAAGTTTCAATTATGCATGTCCCTTTAAGTCTTTAATTTATGCATGAGTAGTATGAGTTATATTTTTAATTGTGAATTTCATTATGATTTAAGAATGAATCTATCTTATTATGATGATTTAAATGTTGACCTCCATTACCCATGTTATTCATTCATTATTCATGGCATTTGCACTCATGAGGATGGATTTTATGAAATTATGATGTGGGCTAAGTCCCAATTATGTTTAGGGCTAAGTTTTCAAGTAAAGAATGGATATGACAAGACTGTGATCACATAATGTCTATGATATGGATCTTTGATTATCTACGGGTGTTTACACCACTAAGAATGATAAGAATGGAGCTAATCCTATGCATGAAAGTATGACATGAAAACGTTATTTGGCTCTTTAGCCCAATGAAGCATGATTACAAAGTATGTTTGGATTTTAAGCCTAAGTATACATTCTTATGATTTGAAAAGTTTTATGCCTCTTTTTAAATCATGTATATGTATACATATTCTTGAGAAATGACAACTCAGCACCGAATGGGATTGTAGGTGGGAGGTCTATCCCTAAGGGCCTTACTCTTTCTAATTAACTAAGTGCCAAACATAGATTCATGTTATGTTTCTGAAATAGGTGGTGTTCCTGTAAGGTATGATTATGGTATATTTATGGAAACCACTTCTGAAGTATGTATTATTCCTGTAAGGTAAGGTACTCTAAAAAATAGGTGTTATTCCCGTAAGGTAAATGATTGGATATGGAAATTCTTTTCGAAAAGGGTGGAGTTCCCATAAGGTGAGGTTATTTCTCTGAAATGGGTGGTGTTCCCATAAGGAGGAGTAAGGTCTAACTTTGGCAAATAGATCGCCCTTTCTTCCGATGTAGAGTGAACATTGGGATTCCAAGTTGTATCTCCCTTGGTATTATATGTCGATTGAAGTTACATCCCCGCTATAGCTAAAGTACTTTTGCATTCATGCATCATGGATTTCATGGCATATTGATATTGTATCATTTCTTATATACTCTTTTCTATATATATGTGCCCTTGTCATCTAACATTATTTGCAGGATTTCATGTTAATGTACATTACATACTCGTATACTTAGTACATTCAAATATACTAACACATACTATTTTTCCCTTATGTCGTGCTATGAACCATTTTTTAAGATTTCCTCATTTTGATGGTGTTCTTGTAACCCTTTCAGAAGATGCCTCCTCAAAGAGCTCTCCCACCTAGACAAGCCCCGGTTAATGAGAACCAAGTCCCTCAAGAGCCTATGGGAGATCCAGTTACTCATGATGAGTTCAGGACTATTGTTGCCATGCTTGCTCAAGTGGTGACCAATCAGGTTAAGCAGGCCAATACTCTTCCTCATGCTCCAACTCCGGCTGCTAGAGTAAGAGATTTCACCAGGATGAATCCTCTAGAATTTTATGGTTCAAAGGCTGAGAAGGATGCCCAAGACTTTATTGAAGATCTTTATAAGGTGTTTACTATTATGGGGTGACTTCAGAAGAGAAAGTTGAACTAGGTGTTTATCAGTTTAAAGATGTGGCTCAAGTATGATATACTCAATGGTTGATGGAGAGGGTTGGTGATTATGGGGTTGGTTGGGAAGAGTAAGTTTTCATTTTTGGACTATTTTCTCTCTCTTGAGCTTAGAGAGGCCAAGATGAGAGAATTTATCAACTTCAAGAAAGGTAGTATGAGTGTGAACGAATATACCCTCAGGTTCACAAAGCTCTCAAAGTATGCTCCTATGCTAGTAGTTGATCCCGTGCAAGAATGCACAAGTTTATTTCTGAGATCACTAATTTGGTTGTGAAAGAGTATCATACAGCTATGCTTATTCGGGATATGGACATTTCCAGGCTTATGACTTATGCTGAATAGATTGAAGGGGAAAAGCTCAAGGGAAGGAGATTAAATGATCCTAAGAGGGCCCTTGTGATGGTGGGTTCTCCAACTCTAAGAGTGGTGATGGTTTAATCACTTTCAACAGGGCCAAGGTTATAATTCAAAGGTTGTTAATGCAAGAGTGCCTCCTCCAAGGGCATAGGTTGGAGTTGGACCATTACCTCCTCAGTGTGGTAGGTGTGGGAAGAATCATTTTGGTGTATCCTTGAGGGGTATAGGTGCTTGTTTTGGATGTGGTGATAAGGGCCATAAAATTGTTGATTGTCCCAAGGTTGCTATGAAAGATCAAGTCCAATAAAAATATCAGCAACGAGGTGCTCCCAGGAATAGCACATTCTATGTCTTGCATGCTCGACAGGAAATGGAAGAGACTCTAGATGTAGTGATTGGTATGTTAAAAGTTTTTGAATTTGATGCTTATACTTTGCTTGACCCAGGTGTAAATTTATCTCTTGTGATTCCCCTTTTAACTGTTAAGCTTAGTGTGAGTCCTAAAATTTTAAGGGAGACTTTCTCAATTTATAATCTCTCGGGAAAGTCTATTATTGCTCAAAGAGACTATTGGGTTTTTCTATCTCTGTCTTGCATAAAGCCCTTACGCGTGCTCTTGTGGAACTTCAGATGTTTTATTTGAATGTTACTCTCAGAGTGGATTGGTTGTCGAAAGGAAGGTGGAGGTTTTCTCTTAAGGGGGAGATGGGGTACCTTGGTATCAAAGTCGGTTGTGTGTGTAAGATATTGATAGGCTTAGAGCGGTGTTCACGAGTATATATCATGACTCATATTATTATACACACCCAGAATCCACCAAGCAATATTGAGATTTAAGGGAAATGGATTAGTGATCCTAGTTTTGTTGTGCCTTTGGAAGATGTTGAAGTTGAGGAAAACTTGACTTGTGAAGAGGTTCTGATTAAAAATTTTGATAGGCAAGTGAAGTGGCTTTATAATAAGGGTATGGCTTTGGTTAAAGTTCTTTGGAGAAAGCTACTTGTGGAGAGTGCTACGAAGGAGGCAGATTTGGGCATGATGAGGCGATACTCCTATCTTTTCTAATCTACTCAATCCTAATGTAATAGGTTCTTTCCATTCTGTATGGTCCTAATTCTTTAACTCTTGAGTTTTATGACATGACATGCATACATGTGCAAGAGAATGATGTAAATGAATTTTTAACATGAGTTTTAATGACTATTATTTTCAAATAATGAATTATGCATTATGTCTTCATATTGAGATTTTTCAAGTTTAAAGTCTAGCCTTTCAAGCCATGATCTAGCACATCCGAGGACGAATGTTCCCAGGGGGAGATAATATAACAACACGAAAATCTTTGAAAACTTATTGAGGTATAGTTCACTAATTTCAATCTTGGATAGTTTGTATTATGGTTGTCGTGTGTCTCGTTCATCAAGCCATGCGCAAAGGAGTCTCATTAGTTAAGTTATTCATGAGAACAGTTGTAAGGGTCAACTTTAACTGATCATATCTCTTAGCACAAGAAGAACTAGGTGTCCTATAAGCTATAAAATTAAATCTCTTTGAGTTAGTGTCACGACCTGGAAGTGGGGCCTAGATGTGACATGGTGAAGGAGAACTCGAAAGTTCTAGATCAAGCGATCATAGAATCATTACTCACATAATCGGTTTGGAAGCGCGGAAAAATAAATACATAGCACATATTTCTAGGGAGAACGGGGCTTTGGACTCAAGCTATGCGGATGTTGCTAGGAGTGGGATAAACATGGATCACATAGCATATAACAAGTATTTCTAAGGGTTGGAAAAGTAGGACTCAAGCTATGGGGGCATACTGGGTTAGGGGACTTTCCACATAAGCGCATTCCCAACATTTACAATGTCCAATACGCAATCATAAACATAATCAACATATCATTCCCATAATCAAATCTCAATAGCCATAATATCTCAACAAAACATAATACGACGTGCAAGAGTTTAACATGTCCAACATTGCCTCTACACAAGATAGAACGGGGCCTTGACATAATCCAGGCTCACCCTCAAGTCATAAAGTAAGGAAAATAAAATGATACAAGGAAGATAGAAAGTAGTTATTGCCC